>BMAV01005746.1:400896-418572 GCA_019973955.1 Trichonephila inaurata madagascariensis | reverse complement strand
CCCCCATGAGAAAAGACACAGATACTCAGGAATTAAAGAAAGCAAAAATTATTACTTTATCTCCAAATTCGAATGGTAGAAAATGCCATTGCCAGTTGTGACCGTGGTATATTGGTTAATTCTAAAAGAAGAATTGACGTTTTCTGTATCCATTACAGAAAGTAGAGGGGCCATTGAAAACATAGTGAGCACCTTGAACAGAACAGGATAACTAAATTTAAAGGAGGAAAGAAATTCAACATTATGAATTGATTGATTGAATATTAACGTCGCATTGTTCAGCCACGCGAGGGTTTTTCAACGTTATGAAAGAAGGAAGTCAAGAAGGACCCAACTGCTGGGTCTAATTCAGTGTTTGTCAAACTGTGAAGCGTGCCCCCCCCCTAGGGGGGGGCGAGTACATTGAAAAGTCGAAAACAAAAGTTTATTTTAAAAAAATTAATTTCTTGAAAGTAAACAAACAAGATACAAAAAGAAAAAATATATAATATATATTTACACTGATATATTACACTTATAAATATATTAGTACTACGCAATATATTTTATAGTTAATTTAACAATACTAAGTAAAAAAAGTTTTATAATTCCTAAGAATCCCATGGGCTTGCCATATATATAATTTTATGCAAAAATTAATACTTATCTTGATAATTTGTACAGTTTATAATTAATCCTTTAAATGGTGATTAATAATTACGCGTTTCGCTCCACATTACCACCGTTTAACAAGTAATCAAGGGAATGTGATGTATTAGGAGGTGGGGGATAGAAATGGCTAAATAAGCAAATCCTCTGAAATAAGTAAAATCTTTCGTTAACGCTGTCAAAAAAGGTTATCTAATTGCATTCCAAAGACTCCGGAATATAACTTTATGAATAGGTTTACACAAAAGATCGCACTTCGGAAAGACATATATATACGTCCGGGTCAATTGTCAATGTCTGAGCGAGACGTTTATTTACGCCGGCAGTACTTAATAGGTGAATAGGTTAATGTCGTATTGTAGGTTTAGCGTCAAAGTGTAGTATTATTGAATTTAATACATCGTTATTGTATAGAGAAGGGGGGGCGATGAAAATTATGATTGAATATTGGGTCGCTAACACCTGAACTAATTGAGAACCCCTGGACTAATTCCTTAAGCCGTAGAACAATTTACCCGATTAGTGCAGGAACTTCAATAATAAACGGCAAAAGATGTTGAAGAAACAAAGAAATGAAGAGACTTAGAACAAACGAAAATCGACAAATAAGTATCAAGTAAGCACGTAAAAAAGTAGGCGAAAGAAAGGCGTAGAAGAAAGACAAAAGAAGTGAGCCATATTAATTTTGAGGACTTTGAAGTTGACGAGTCAGATTAACATTTATTTTTCAGATCTTTTATAACAATCTTACTGTTTCGTACTGATCTTTTATAACAATCAGCAGTTTCAAGTCGATCTATCACCCCAAATGAAAACCAACTTAGTTTGTTTCTTAAATTGTAATTGTCACCTCACACAATAAATCTATGGCTTTCGAACCCACACATTGCTTTATCTTCAAGCCCAGTGCTATAACTATACCTCTCAATTGCTTTTTGACTTCAGGTGGTAGATATATAATTATTACGTCTTTTCATTTTCTTCGTGCAGCAGTAAGATGTAACAATATTGAGCAATAAGTTGGTAAATGTATCTCTGAAATCTTTGTCTCTATTTGTTGGATATATTCTGTATCTCCCTGTCCTCCTTCCAGGAATGCGAGTTTCAGACGTTCTAGGTCAAATGGGTACAGGATTCCTTTGGCTAATCTTACATAAGCTATGAGTTGAAGTTGAGGCCAGAAATTTTTAATAGTCATGATCACTTCAACCACAAGACTTGTTAACAAATAAGAATTAGTTCTGGAAATAAGGTATTATTGGACAGTTTTGGTCTCGTTTGTTTCTTTTAAATGCTAAAAATGACGTAGAAATTGTACTGTATATATTGATTAAAAAGACTGAAGATAAAAAAATCACACCAATATAAAAATTTAGCACACTTCATTTATTTATACAAACTGATGCTTATGTATTAGTTTAAGTTTAGAATTCAGATTTCTCCTTTTTTTTTTGAATGAAGATAAATGATTTTGAAATTGCAAGCAAACAATGCTTAGAAATTTTTTGGCAGCATCCAGTCACTCGATTTACTGTGCCTCTTAGGAGTTAAGGATATCTGAAAAATGGGTTGAAGATTTTTGGTCCAATGTTGGCAAATATTTTTCAGGCAAACTTTACAAAAGCATTTAGTTTATACTTTACTTACCAGTATTTTCCCCATGAAAGAATTTAGCAATTCATATTATTCTTTAAATCTTTCCAGTTATAAATCTTTGTATTAATTTTAATTGGTCATTTGGCATCGTCTTTAATGTAACGCGAAACGAAAGTTATAGAAAATATTTTGAAAAATTGAATTTCGAAATTATTTCTCACAATTCTTATTGTACTTTTTTAGCTGGATAGTCTATTATAAGCTTTGATGGTGAAATCGACAATCTAGAGCAATTTAACAAAATAATTACTTCCACAAATAAACTTCTCCCACCCCCAATTTTAATATAGCACGCTCGAAATTTAGAATCATGGTCAAGTTACGAGGATGACACCTGACCGGGTACGAACCCCTCTTAACTACCACACGACACCAACTGGAAGACGCCCAAGGCTCGACAGAGATTTAACCCATTCAGGAAAAACATCACAAGTTCCTTCAGGGCCCACGAATAACTTCTCTTCCCCCGTTCCGAGGCCCATAACCACACAGGGAAATTGGAACGTTTGAAAATTAGTATAATTATAAACTATAAAAATTTCGGCTATTTTATTATAGTAATGATTTTATATGAATATTTAAATGAAGTTGGGCTTAGCAATAAAAATCTAGCCTTGAAAGGGTTAACGTGAATCGCCCCCTCCCCTACACTGCTGGTCTTCAGTGGCTGATTTGGCCCATCCATAGTTCTATTTAAATAAATTAAGGTATCCGAGTACCCTAAAATAAAGATTTTTTTTCAAAAACTGACAATTTTTTTATGATTTTATTTTTTAGGTCATCTTATTAGCTTAATAAAAATACCAAGCTTTTTATTCTCCATTCACTAGAACAAAAACTACAATTGTTTTATTAAAAGAAGATGCCTTAACTTTACACAAGATGTCAAACATTAAAATGCTTTTTACTCGAAATGTGCTTTTTTTCGAAAAGCTCAAACGGGGACGGTGATTGCTCAAAAAGTTTTGAATATAATTTAATGAAGTTTTTTTTGTGTATGTTCTGTACAACAGTGAAAGTGTTTTGACCTTCAGATTTATCAATCACCGTTTTATTTCAAAATTCACAGTTCTTTATGTGACCATAATCGCTGCTTTTTAAGCAGTTTCATATGATCACTAAGAGATAAAGTGCTCTAGTTTTTGTAAAAATTAAAATATCTTTTATCCTGAAGGTCATTTCAAACATGAGTAACAAAGTAACACATCAAAGTTAAAAAATTGAGAATTTGTTCACAAAATATTTGTACAGAGCGGGCCCCGTTTATGTTGTTTTTTGTATATTTTCACCAGTTTTTTCCTATTTTAATAATTTTTTTTTCTGTTTTCAGTTTTAGGATTTTCTTAAAACATACTAAATAAATCTAATCACAAAAAAATCTCCATGTCTTCATTTTTTCAAAAAAATTTGTTACAAGTAGTCGGATACCTTAAGTCATTCTCAAGAAAGAACATGGTGGACTATATTTTCTCACTGTTTATTCCAAAGGCCCATGACCATCTGGTTACACTCTTTTATATCTTAGCTGGGCGCGCCCAACGCTGATGCTTTCACTTCGCTGCATTTGCGAAGCGATGTAAATACAAACAAATGCCGAGGCACTCAACAGTGGCATAAGGCTCGAACTCATGACATGCCAGCCACGAGTCCGTGACCATGAGCTACCACGCCCCCCCTTCTTCGCTTTACAAAATTGTGCAGCGAATATCATTTCTATAGATCTCCTACCGCATTCAATACAGAAATATCCACGCTAGGTATCTGCGGAATCGAAATATTCTTTTCGATAAAGATAGAAGGGCCATAAGAAATTGTTTTACTTTTTTCAAATTTGCGAATTTCTTTAATTATAAGTGCAGTTAAGAGGAAATTTGTACAGTCATGCTAGCTACTCAGGGATTCCCTTGTGTGTCTTGAATATACCAATAAAATAAAAAATTTAACCGAGATCTGTACAATTAAATGTTAGCTACTGTTTAATTTTACACTTCCAGGCCTTTTCCATGTACTTCTTGCCTGTAAAGCTGATACATGTGTGTATAAAGTAAAAACTTGTTCCCTTATTTTTATAAGTTACATTAAGCATAGTCTAAAGAAATTTTCAATCCAAAATATTTTGTAAGAAGTCTTAAATGAAATTTTTAGACGAAACAATTAGTGAATTTTTAGAAATTAAAAAATTAAAAAAAAAAAATCGAACGCAGAAAATATAAAAATAACATTTATTAATCTGAATCAAAACATTCAACGTCGTCAATTAAATTATTGTTAAAAGTACAAGGTATATCCGAATTTATTCATTCTAGTCTAATCAGAAAAGTACAAGTCTAACAAATACCGATATTTTTAGACATAATGTTTCGAGCTTTCCAAAACATGTGTTGCACGAGCGTACAGTTTCGCCTTCTTCTTAATACCGTCTCTATACTTGTTTGAGAATAAATTCCAAAAGGTTCTAAAAATTTCTATATACATATGGTCTTGAAATCTCCATCCTAATTCATTCTTCAATATAAAGGTTACCACACCCAAAAATACTGTTTGACTAATTTTCTTCTCGAAATAATTTACTACATCTAAAAAAATAATTTGAAATGGCCATTTCAAGAAAGATTTAAATAATTCACAGAATTCAGATATTGGTAAACAATTACGTATGGAGTTTAATTTATCAGTATTTAACAGAGAGATGCACGAATACAAATCATAATGGTGTACTACTCCGCTTTCTAAAGCTGAATTGATGCATTGGCATCTCATTTGTGTACCTCGAAGTTTCGGGAAATAACCCCGTATTCCCACGTAATTTTTATGGAAGAAAATGTATCTTTCATTATGCGAAATTTCTTCCCAATTTCGGGGAATATTGCTACGTAATGAATCGAGCCATAACATCATATTACAGGTTCTTGGAAGTCGTCTCAAAGTATGTCTCCGGGATGCTGTTGTCATGTTTCTCCATAACATTCGCAAATCATCTTCGAAACAGTATTCACACGCAAAAATAAAGCGTTCTCCGATATCCCAGTACTCATCGTGAATAAAATTTCTGGCAGTTTCAAGTCGATCTATCACCCCAAATGAAAACCAGCCTAGTTTGTTTCTTAAATTGTGATTGACACCTCGCACAATAAATCTATGGCTTTCGAACCATTGCTTTATCTCCAAGCCCAGTGCTATAACTATACCTCTCAATTGCTTTCTGACTCTCAGTGGTAGAGGTACGAATTTTACGTCTTCGGATTTTTCTCGCGCAGCAGTAAGGCGTGAAAAGGATGCGCAATAAGTTGGTAAATGTATCTCCGAAATCTTTGTCTCTATTTCTTGGACATATTCTGTATATCCTGGTACTTCTTCCAAGAATGTACGTTTTAGATCTTCTAGGTCAAATGTGTATAAGATTCCCTTGGCTATTCTTGCATGGGTTAAAAGTTCAAGTGAAGGCCAGAACTTGATACTCATTATATTAACCTTAAAACTTGCAGACAAACGAATGTTGGCACTAGAATTTATAATTGGCTGTCAGATTTAGTAGCTTTAATGTGTTTAAGATGATAAAGATGAGAAAAATTTTATTCTATAGGCAGTCACTTGATTTACTGTGCCTTTTAAGAGTCAAGGATGTCCGAGATAAGGGTTGAAGTCTTTTGATCACAATGTGAACAAATGCGTTTTAGGCAAATATTAGAAAGGCTTCTCATTTACATTCTACTTAGCGAACATTTGGCATGGAAGATTATTTCAATTCATATACTGTTTTATAATTTCCAGATTTTCAATCTCTGTATTCAAATTAGCTCGTCACAATTAGTAACGTCTTTAACTTAACCTGAAATGAAAATTAGAGAATATCGTGAAAAAATGAATTTTAATATTTAAATTGTTTTACAGTACTTATTGTATTTCAATTTTAGCAGAATAGTGTATTACAAGCTTTGATGGCGAATACAATTCAGAGCAATTTAATAAAATAATTACTTTTACAAATAAATATTGCCCCTCCCCTTAATTCTATTGTTGCACGATTGGCAACGAGACCCGTAATTCTGAACAATTGTCAAGTGACGAGGATTACAACTCCCCCTCCCCCTCGCCTAGCTTCCCCGCCAAAACAATGGCGGGGGGTACGTTTAAGCCTCTACTGATTTAACATGCAATCTTTTCCCCTCCACACTGCGGGTTTTCATCGGTATTGGATTCGAACGCATTACACGCCAAAAACGAATCAGTTACCTGATCACTGGGATACAATGGTCACACTTCACTCCAAAAAACGCAGCGAATCATTTCATGTATTTCATTTCACTTTTAATATTTAGTAAAAACTAGGAAACATATCTGCGGCATTGAAATACTGTTTGATATAGATAGAAAGACCATACAAAATTGTTTTTTTCTTAACAAATCTGCATGAATTCTTTAATTATAGACTATTAAAATCAAATTTCCAACGTGATGCGAGTTCCTATGGGATTTTCTTATCTTAAATATACCGAAAAAATAGATTAAACAGAATGTTAAATGTTTACTTCTGTGTTATTCGGTGTTCACTTTCTTGCTTCTACTGCTTGGCTATAAAACCGATACATTTGTATATAGGGAGAAATTGTTCTAATTCTGGTTACATTAAGTATCATAAAATTTTATTTCAAAAAATTTGCAGCAAAACAATTTTTTAAGTTTAATTGAAATTATAGGTCAAAATTCTTGGTGAATTGGTTAATTTTAGAAAAATAAATTCCAAACCGTAAAAATATATAAATGATTCATCTGAACCCAAAAGTTCAACGTCACTATTTAAATCGTGAAGTACAGAAGCATATAGTAACTCATTCTAAAGTCGAGTCAGGAAAGTACGTTTACCAAATACCGATATTGTCTTGCATCATAATCTTTTACCCTCAGGGAGCTCACCTTCTTTAGGTGAGTACGGGTGTCACAATTTCGAGGTACCCGAGTGATCTTTTCCTTTTCCCAAGGGGTTTACTCTCTTTGGTAAACACGGGCTTCACGAACCCGGGATACCCTAGGGATCTTTCTGTATTTGACCCTCGTTCTTGTCATTCAATTTATCTTTTCTTTTCCCGTCTAGATCACAGATATATTAACGAATGTGTGGCGCAGTATAGCCAAACTTGGCTCTTTCGCAAAAAAAATCAACACTCACTCACTCGCATCATAATCTTTCGAGCTATCCAATACATATTTTGCAAGAGCGTATAGTGCTACCTCCTCCTTAAAACTGTCTTCATACTTAGCAGAGAATAAATTCCAAAAGCGTTCAAAAATTGCTATATATACATGATCTTCAAAACCCATTTCTATAATTTGTAATTTAATATAAATGTTACCACGCAGGAAAATACATCTTTATTTATATGCCACTGAAAATCGTACCCAATATCCAAAAACTTAATTTAAAATGGCCATCGTAAGAAAGATTTAAACCAATGTTTTTCAAACTGTGGGGCGTGCGAATATATCAAAAAGTCGAAAACAAAAGATTTAAAAAAAAAATTATTAATTTCCTGAAAGAAAGCAAAACAAAATGCATTCCGACATAAAAAATAAAATACACATTTACAATGATATAATACACTTATAAATAAATCAGTGCTGGCCAACGTGTTTCATAATTTAACAATACTAAGTTAAGGACAAGTTTTATAATTAACAATCACCCTATGGGCATATAAAATATATACAGCACTTCTCTTGATAATTTGTACGATTTATGATTAAAGTCGTATTGTGACTTTACGTCAAATAATGTTATTTTTTTTAATTCAATGCATTATTGTGGTATGGAGGGGGGCGCGATTAAAATTATGATTAAAAATTGGGTCGCAAGTACATAAAGTTTGAGAAGCACTGATTTAAACGTCGCAGAATTTGTGTTTGCAAACGAGTAAGCATGAAATTCAATTCAGTAGACCTTAACACTAGAAAGAAAGACAGAAACTTAATATGTACCTATATTGCCCAAAAGTAGCCAAAAGGACTGCATTGTGAAATAATATCTAATGTGTAAAGATAATATAAAAAATATTATATTTTTTATATTATTTACAGTCATGTAACACAAATTATTAGTAAATATTAACAATAAAAAAAATTACTTCACTTGGAGAAAAAATATACTCTAAAAAAATCTAAGAAATTGTGTCATTGTATACAGCATTGTTCTTTGAATTGAAATTAAAAAGCAGTCAAAAGTCTTTGGGCAATCTACTATTAATAGAGAGATACATGAATACAAGTCATACTGGAGTGCCATTCCGCTTCCCAAAGAGAAACAGATGTACTGGTATCTCATTTATGGGCCTCGAAGTTTCGTGAAATAACTACGTATTCCCGAGTAGTTTCTAAGAAAGAAATTGCGCCTTTCATGTCGCGATATTTCTGTCCAATTTCGGGGAATTTTTCAAAGTAATGACTCGAGGTATAATTCTATACTTCTAGTTTTTGGAATCCGTCTCATAGAATGAATTCGATATTGGCTATTTATATGTTTCTCCATAACATTTGCACATCATCGAAACAGAACTTACACGCCAAATGAAAGCGAACTCCGATATCAAAGACCTCGTTCTGAATAGAATTTCGAGCAGTTTCAAGTCGACCTATCACCCCAAACCAACGATACACAACCTGCGGCGCGCGTGCCGCATGCACCCCATCGAGCCTTTTTAAGTGGCCCGGTCATGGTCCATTGCTCTCTGAGAAATTTACTTATTTAAGAACATAGTGGGAAATTCTTTATCAAGAAATCAAATACAGTCTATCAAAAAAGTATTGGGACACGCTACTAGTTGATAGATTTTTATCGTATTATTTTACACTTAAACATAGAAATTAAACAAAGAAAAAAAGTAAACGTTATTTTGTAAAATACAAATAATAATAGTTAGAACAAAAATCATACATTAATGAGATTATGGTTAAATTGAAAATAAAAGAAATCGAGTTGATTGATTGATTGAATATTAACGTCGCACTGTTCAGCTGCACGAGGGCTTTTGGCGACGGACCACGTAATTTTGAACCATGGTTAAGTGACGTGGACGACACCTTAGCTGGAACCCCTCTCCTAACTACCACACCACACCAACGGGAGGACGTTTTAGCTCTCGACAGATTTAACGTGCATCGCTGCCCTACACGGCGGGTCTTTAGTGGTACTGGACTCGAACTCGTGACAAGGCAAGCCACGGTCCGATACCTATACCACTCGGCTACCGCGGCCACAAAATCGAGTTAAAACACGTGCTCAAAAAAGTATTGGGACACTTCTCAATAAATTAATATCTTGTTGGGCCCTCCTTGCTTTTTATGACTTCTCGAAGTCTATTTGGAATGAATTGGATCAACGTTTTGCAAAACGATCTACCGATTCTGGTCCATTTTTCGACCAAATATTTTCTCAAATCCTGTTTGTCAGAAATTTGGTGCTCATATAGATTTTGCTGCAAATAATCTCACATGTTCAATGGGATTAAGGTTTGGGCTTTGTGCAAGAGTTTTAATATAACTCTAGGACAGTGGTAGAGGAATCATTAGTTACAAATATATGCAGTATGTCACCGGCCATTATCTTGGTACAATTTAAAATATCCCGATATTCTCAGCTTGCTCGCACTTTGCTTTAAATTTCACTTGAGAATGCCAAGATAGACATAGTTATTTTCATTATACCATCAATAAAATTTAAGTTCCCGACACCAGAGCTTGCCATGCAGCCCCAGAAAATTTGGTTACCCCCTCCGTATTTGATATTAGGCCGTAAATTTTTGACATGCATTGCTGTATTTGATTTCCACCAAACTGTTTGCTTGCCATTTGATCCAAAAAAGTTATATTTGCTTTCATCAACAAAAATTACATTTTCCCAATATTCTGTTGTGTGTGTGGCAGCTTTACATACATTTTAGTAAATGCCAACCTAGCTTGTCTATTTGCTTTGCTGATGTAGGGCTTTCTTTGAGGAAATCTGCCATTACAGTTATGTTTTCTTAAAACATTTCGGAAAATCAGTAAATTCCGAAACTGTCAGAAGTCATTTTTACTGCACTAGTTCTTGGATTAATGCGTACTTGTCTCACAATCCACCTCTCTTCACGTTCATTAAATATCTTTGGACACCCTGATCTTTGCTTATTTTCAACACTGTTTTCTTGAACCTATCAATGTTAAAAATAGTTGATTTACTCAATTTGAATATTTTTCTTATGCAGCGAACCGATTTTCCCGCTTTCCAATGACTTATTGCGAGATTTCGCACACCAACCGATATATCCTGATTTCTCGCCATTTTTTCTGTAAATAATCGTATCTGTTGAAACGTTTATGTTTAAACTTCCAGTCTAAGAAAAGTGGTGTGAAATTAAATTATATTTATGCGTTGTATATTTGTTAAATTTCTCATTTCAAAAGTGTCCCAATACTTTGACTCCAGTGTGCCTTTGAATTATTTTTGAAAATCTACATCAAATTATAATTCTATAATACTAATAAAATTTTTCTT
The DNA here is from genome assembly GCA_019973955.1 of Trichonephila inaurata madagascariensis. NCBI lineage: Eukaryota > Metazoa > Arthropoda > Arachnida > Araneae > Nephilidae > Trichonephila > Trichonephila inaurata. The sequence goes on along the minus strand of BMAV01005746.1, from coordinate 407,744 downwards.
ATATACTGTACACTAAATGTTAAAATATTTCTTAAATCATTTTGTTTGTTTTAATGTGATAAATATTTTTGTATATGGCTTTACAGTTATGCATGCCAAGTGTCCCAATACTTTTTTTTTTTTTGAGTGACTGTATATCAAATTTACTTTTTCTGTCAGTGTCGTACGGGTACAAATTTATATTCTTTTTCTATTTGGAATGGTTACGGTTAGTGATAGCAGACAACAGTGGAGTAGCGACAATTTTATGGGTGGAACCAATTTTTAACTATCTTTCATATCTTGTAAGCGAAAAATCTTCAAAGAAAATATATCGTTTCAAGACGATTAGGAGGTTAACTATTTTGTAGTGAACAACAAACATGGATCAATAATTGTTTGATTTGTCACGAAGTGCTGTATTTAAAAAAATACCAATAAACAGGAATCATTCAATAATACTTTTCCTGGAAGATCTCTTTCAAGAGGTTTGTTATATTATTGGTAATCATATGAAACCGTTTATGATGCAGAAATTGTTAAGGAGAGTTTCTTAAATGCTTCTAATTTAGCGTTAGTGACAAAATAAAAAAAATAGCAATTAAAAAAAGCAAAACAGGAATTATAATATTTCGATCAATTTTCCACATTTTAAATTTCCAATGTTATCTTGGTCTTAAAGCATTTGTTCCCCCACCCCTCCCCCTTTTATCCTGTTGTTGCGGCCCGTGTGAAATCGCTGACATACGTATGCGGCCCAGCAGAAAAAAAGGTTGAGTACCCCTACCCCAAAAGAAAACCAGATGAATTTATTTCGTAAATCGAGACTGTAATTACGCTTTGTAAATCTATGGCTTTCGTACCGTGTTTTAACCTCCAAACCCAGTGCAAAAATTATACCTCCCAATTGCTTTTTGATTTGAAGTGGTAGATGTATGATTTTTACCTCTTCAGGATTCATTCGCGCAGCAGTTAAACGTGAAATACTGCGCAATAAGTTGGTAAAACTATTTCAAAAATCTTTTTCCTAATTGATTTGATATATTCTGTATTCTGTAGTCGTCATAGTAATGAGCGTTTCAGGTGTTCTAGGTCAAATATGTATAAGATTCCCCGAGGTATTCTTACGAAAGCTATGAGTTGAAGTGGAGGCCAGAATTTAATTTGTCACGATCATTTCAGCCTCGAATCTTGCTAACAAATAAGAGTTGGGTTCTGGAAAGGTGGAGTAGAGGCCGACAAATTCTATCTTGCGCTTACGATGCTAAATTTAACGAAAATATTGTATGTATTGATGAAAAATTCTGATTGATTGATTATTAACGTCGCACTGTTTAGCTACACGAAGGCTTTTGGCGACGGACCACGCAATTTCGAACCATGGTCAAGTGACATGGACGACACCTGAGCTGGCACCCCCTCTCCTAACTACCACACCACACCAACGGGAGGACGTTTCAGCTCTCGACAGATTTAACGTGCATCTCTGCCCTACACGGCGGGTCTTTAGTGGTACTGGGCTCGAACTCGTGACAAGACAAGCCACGGTCCGATACCTATACCACTCGGCTACCGCGGCCACTGAAAAATTCTGAAGATATATCGCAAACCAATATAGGATTTTTTTATATTTTATTTATTTCTACTTACTTATGCTGCTGTATTCATTTAAGTTTAGATAATTCAGATTATCCCTTTTCAGGGTAAAGATAATTGCAGAATTATAAGTAAACAATGCTCAGTGATTAATTGGTAGCACTCGATTTGCTGTGCTTTTTAGGAGTGAAGGATTTCTGAGAAAACGGTTGAAGAATTTTGGTCACAATGGACAGATTTTTTCAGACAAATATTAGAAAAACTTTTCATTTACATTCTGCTTAGCAGACATTTCGCGTGGAAGAATCTTGAAATTATTATAATGCCCTTTAAAAATTCCAGTTTTTCAATATCTTTTCAATTTAGCTTGTTAATTAGAGCAAAGTTTTTAATATAATCTGAAATAAAACTTAAAAAATTCCTTTTTTCCACAATATTCTAAGTGTTTTTACAATTCTTACTACATTTATATTTTAGCTGAATAGTCTATTACAAGTTTCATTGAGGAAATCGACAATTCAGTGCATAATATAAAAACATTACATGCTTTTATTAAAAAGTGTAAGCAACAATCTCACCTGAATATTACATAAAATACAAATACAACTTGAGAACAACAAATATAACAAATCGTTTGCGTCAAAAGTCTTCGTACAATAAACTTTTTTGGAAAAAACTTCACAGTAATCGATTGTTACTAAAAGTTAATTATTCTTAAGCTATTCCGTTCTTTCTATAACTCTCTAAACATTTGGCATGGATTTAACTAGCTTGGTTGTTTCTTCTGTGGATAATTTGTGTTCCATTCTTCTACTATGACAGATTAGACCCTTTCCTTGGATGTTATTACTTTCTCCCTGATTATTCACTCGAGTAAATCCCACAAATACTGTATTGTGGTTAGGCCTGGGAACTGGGATGGCTTACGGAATTGGTTTGGGACATGTCAGAACAGTCATGGCTTCACAATGCGAGCCGTTTGCTTGGTATCTTTGAGACGCTGAAAGTAAAAATCATCACTCACCGCAAGGTTCTCGGCATATGCCCTAATATTTTACTTCAATAAGATCAAGTGACCAATTTTTCACATCGTTTATTCAATAAATTTCAGATTACCAGCTGAAAGGCTTCCAATACACCTCTAAAACATTATGCCTCTTCGTCCATGTTTGATAGTCGAAAAAGGATTATCTTTCTCAAGATCTGTGCAGAAATTTTTGCAGGCATATTTTTGTTCTTTTTGATGCTATATTACAAACATTACTTTCAATTGAATATATTACATTTTTCTAATAATTATGTGTCCTATTTAGATGCTTTTTGATATAGGTCATTCTCTTAGTTCTGTTCACTCGAGAGATGAATAGTTTCTCGGGTGAAACTCGGCCATGATAGTCATTTTTTTTCAGTTCTCTTCGAATTGTGGTTAAAAACACGCTTTTTTGCAGTATCTCAGAAACATTTTTAGCTATTTGTGAAGCTTATAATCTTGAGATTTTTTTTTATAGAGCGTATTACAAAGCCAGATTCTCGAGGTGACACTGCAGATGGGCGGCCGGATCTTGGTCTTGACGCTAAAATCTTAGTTGATTCGTAGTTTATAAACAATTTTTGAATCAATGTCTCCTGTCTAAAGTTTATACCAGTGATCCCAAAGTGGTCTATATAGACCCCCCAGGGTTCTATGACGACCTGCAAGAGGTCCTCGCCAGGGAAAAAATAATTTGTGGGTCTATGAGGTATAAATGGGGTCTATGATAGGGGCTCTCATTAAACCAAATCGTGACTATAATATTTTTAAAAAAGTTTGATCTAGTGGAAACCAGATTCTACCTATTTAACTCTTGATTTATTTCCTAAATTTAAAATTGTGGTTACTAGATGACAGCATAAATTTTACCAAGACAAGGACCATGTCAGTATTTATTTCCAGAATTAAGCTAAAGTATAATATCGGGCGTCACAATTTTTCTCAATTTGTCTGACAGACAATCTGTCAAGACATTTTAACTTGCATTCAAGATTTAAATGCTCGTTAGTCAGATTTTGAAACTAGGTTTGGGATTGCTTTTTATTTTTTTATAGAAATACAAAAGTAGACAGTGAATTCATACTGCCACGAAAAATAAATGTCATGTTACAATAGGAACTGATCAGAATAGGGCCTAACGAAGATCTTCAAATAAAGTTAAGAAACGGGTGTCAGCAATTTTGGCTTTAAAAACATGCCTATTATTTGTAACGAATTATGGAATATCGTGAAAAAGTCTTTAATTGCTTGTAAGAGGGAGTTTCTCTTTTTGTTTTTGAGATTGGAAAACTCAATGAAAGAATAAACAACTTGTATTTACTAACAAGGGAAATTTAAGCATAAAACTCTACTAGATTGATATTAAATGCTGCGAAAATTTGTTATTGAAGCACCAGAATTATCCTTCTAATTTAAAGCGACTGTTTAATGTTCAGTTATTTTATGTATTAGTTTAATTTAAATTTAATTCATTAACTGCTTCTTAAGTTTTAAACGCTAGTGTAGTATTGAACTCAAAACATTGTTACTGTATGGAGGTGGAGATGATTAAAAGTATGATTGAATATTGGGTCACATATTAAAAGTTTGAGAAGTACGTATTTAAGTTGAACAATTGACTTATTGTTTCAATTAGGAAAGTGAAACTATATAGTTCAACAATCCCCTTACAAGATAGGTTTTTGGATGGTTAAAGTTTGAATCCCGTGATACTCGATACAATCTCCATGTTTTGACACCATAATGTTCTGAAGCCAAAATTGCATTTAAAACGAAAAATTTCAATTATTTTTGGAGTTTGGAACTTGATATTTTGAAAGAGCGATCCACATGAAGGTCATTTATTGTTTAAAATTTAATTTTACATTATGTCACCCTCTGAAACAGCACGTGGGCTATTTGCGGCTGATTTCACAATTACGAATCATGGGGAGTTTTAGCTTAGAATCTGAAATGGCATTGGAGATTCTGTTATTAAAAATAAAAAAAAAAAATAAATAAAAAACTTTGTTCACTTTATTTTTTGTTAAAAATTTATGTATTAAATTGCACTCGAACCCATTTGATTCGTTAACTTCAAGATTTGAAAAAAATATTAAAGGAAAATTTTCCCTCATGATACAAGAGTAAAATTTTTGTAGATGTGTCTTAAAGATTCGGTCAAGCGTTCTTCAAGTCAGCGTCCTGGTATCACTAACATTCTACAGTATAAAAAGGCTCTAGTCCAGGGATACTCAACCTTTTAACCAGGGCATACATGTGTTAGATATATTTCATACGGACCGCCACATAAGGATTAACGGAAATAACACCGAGGCAATATTGGACACTTAAAATGTGGAAAATTGATCAAAATATTAAAACTCATTTTTTTTGGCTTTTAATACTATATTAATTTTTATCAAATACACATAAAAATTTGTCTTCGCTTTTATGCATTTTTTACCGAGTTATGGGGTAGTTTCGGTTCCCTTTCATTCATGACCATATAAACAAAACTACCAAGCAGTTTGATAATTTGATATTTATTCTTTTGACGAAATTTCTCTTATTCAATTCTTACTATTAGCTCACACTGTATATTTATTTATATTGGAATTTTCAATCGTTAATAAAATACATTTTAAAGCGCTCAATTGAGCTGAAATGTTATATACATGATTATTTTGGATGAAATACAGTAATTTAATTATTAATAAAAATTAATAGATTAAAACTAATTATTCAAAGAATTACAAAAACAGGCAAGTTGGTCTCATTTTTGGTGACCATTTTGGCGACTTGGGCAAAAACTTAAAAAGGTTTTTTCCCTCAGATTTTAAAGCGCTCATTTGAGCTGAAATTTTCTATACACTATTTTCTTGGGTAAAAATAATTTAATAATAATTGAAATTAATCGACTGAAACTAATTATTTAAAGAATTACAAATACAGCCTTTGTTGATTTCATTTTTAGGGACTTGGGTCAAACCTTTAAAAGATTTTTTTTTCTCCCGTTTTAAAATCTTCAGTTGAACTGAAATTTTATATACAAGATTGTTTTGGATGACAATACGATACTTTAATGATAATAAAAATTGATTACAACTTAATGTTGTGATTCTGTGTCATATGTATATACACATTTATATTAATTGTAACTATTTAATAAAAATTGGCTAAAATAAAATTTCTTTGTTGATCTAATTGATTTAAATTTATTTTTTTTTACTTGTTTTTATTTCAAACATTAATTTATCAAATTCAAAATGGCAGCAAAGAGGAGTTTTGACTGAATTCCAGACTGAAATCTGTATTTGTTCATAATTAAAAATCAGTTTCACCCATAAAATGGTCACTACTCCAGTTCATTTCCTAATTTATTGTAATTTGTTGTTACAAACCTTTACAGTTTCAAAAAGAAAAAAAAAAATCTTGCAATTCGCACCTGTACGATATCGACAGCAAAACTGGTCGATTTAATTGCTTGATTGAGAGGATTTTCTGCTAAATTAATACGTTGTTCTTAGAAAATTGAAATTTATTTAGGATAATGGACCATGAACGGGCCACTTAGAAGCCCGGTGGGCCGCAGGTTGAGTATTGGTGCTCTAGTGTATATAAACAATTTGAAAGTTTGAAATCCCAACTTATAAATGGTTTTGAAGTTTAATGTGTGGAGTGCCATCTCGGGAATTATCCGTATCCCTTCTTTGAAAATTACGAAGTCCGTCACAAAATTACTTTTTTTTTTATAACTTCAATTTGATTTTTTTATTAATGTTTAGTTTTGAAGTTAGGTCGTTGGCCCCATATCTTGTAGGTTTAAATCATGGTCAAGTGACAAGAACAACACTCCATTCTCTTATCACAACACGCAAACGTGAGGACTTTGAGCCACGACAGGTTAAACGCGCATTCAGCCTCTCTAAATAATGTGTCTTCAGTAACACACAGACTCGAATCCACGACTTGACAACGCCAAACACGAGTTCTTGACCAGGATCAGTAGGCTATCATGGCAACTGAATTTTTCTTAGCGTGTACAATTAAAGACACTTCCTTGTGGAACACCTTCATATTCTGAAAAATATCGTCGAGATAAAACAGATTTTACACGAGCCCTAAAGACAAGCCTTATTAAAATTTTTGAAACTGGGTAAACGACCTTTAAAACGGAAATCATACACAATACTGAAAACTCCGTATTGCCAGGTACATCAGTAAGTCCTCTCAATGTGATAATACATAGAAACGAGTCTTA
>BMAV01005746.1:374027-394998 GCA_019973955.1 Trichonephila inaurata madagascariensis | reverse complement strand
TGTTATTTCTGAAACCAGCATCAAAAAGTACATTAAATTCAGCTATCACTGCTCTTGTCTTTTTTTCATTGTAACCCTGTGTAATTATCGGGAATTATTACTTTTCTTAAATGCAATATTAAAGAAATATTGTATTGATGAACAGTCTTTCCGCATGTGCGAATATTATGAAAAAAATTGGATTAAAATAAAACATACGAAACGATAGATTTTGGTGATTTTTTTATTGAATGGCAATCTTTTTCATGCAAACTTCTTTTGTTTTGTTAATTCTTGAATTGCTAAGCTTTTTGGTAACCCATAAGAAAGTTTTCTATCGAATTTTAAAAGCTATCAAGAAAGTAGCTCAAATTATAATCCAAAACTCTTTTCTTTGTTTCAATCAAAAATTGAATAACAACTAGTTTTGATTCTCATGAGATTTCATGGATCCTTCTTAAAATTATAAAAAATAAATTCTTAAAGTTTAAAAAAATTATCTGAATTGATTATGTTGGGGAAAATAAACAACAGCAGAAAATATGACCCGTCACAAAAATTACTCCCTTAACTTTGAAATTATAAGCTTCTGAGTCAAAATCGGACATAGTATTAACATCTTACATTTTTTTTAAAAAAGTAGTCCAATGATTTGGTGAAAGAGCAACAATTTTATTAAGTATTGTAACGTTTCTCGCCTCGTAGCTAAAAAATCAGCTTCTTAATGCTGATATCATTCCACCATTCATATCCACACGTGCACCTATAAAATATTGCAGTCTCTTTTCATCTAACATCAATGCTTATAATCGATGGCCGTGAGAAACCCAACGGCTGGTTTTCCCACCTGTGAGCTGGAATCTCAAGTGTAATTTGAGGTGTTGGAAGCGACCGCCTCCATCCCAAGACAGTGGAAAAGCAATCCATTTTAAAACACTTTAAGGTATCCGACTACGTTCTGAACCGTGATTTTGCAAAAAGCTATAAATGGATAATATTTATGATATTTAGTGTCACTTAGATTGGAAAACGTATATAAAATTGTTCTAATAATATTACAACAATGAAAAATTATTTAAGTAAAATATTTTGACAAAAAATGAACATAGAATAACCCATTTTCTAAATATTCTCCTTTTATGAAAAATGCTTCTATTATAAAAAAATATTTTGCCTGTATATAGCTCAGACCTCTGTACAGAGGTTCAATTAGAATTTTTTAAACATATGACTTAAAAGTGGATTTATCCATATTTTACTATAACAAAGGGGAGAAATTTTAAGAAAAAAAAAACACCGATAAAATTATTTCAATGGATGATAACTCTGAAAATAATGTGAGTTTTTCAGAAATCCTAGTTGAGACTCTCTGGAGAAGTCTCTCTCTCTCTTTACTTTATCTAAGCTCTCTCTCTCTCTCTCTAAATATTTTTTATTATAGAAGCATTTTTTATAAAAGGAGAACGTTTTGAAAAAAGGTTATTCTAAGTTATTTTTTTTTTGCCAAAATATTGTATTTAAATAATTTTTAGTGTCATAATGTATCCTTAAAACAATTTTATACATGTATTCTAATCTAAGTGACACTAAACATCATGAAAATGATCCATTTATGTGCTTTTTTAAAATCACGGTTCCCCCCGAACGTAGTCGGATACTTTAAAGAAAGGTTGAGTTGCTTCCTCCTTCACAAATAGCATATTCTGCAGAATGGAAATAGTCAACAGTTTGAATAACTTGTAATCCGATGTAAATATTGTAATTAACTGCTGTGGGGAAAACAAATCAATTACTTAATTCCTTAACTCCCACGCTATCTATCAATTTTCCCAAACGACAAAGTACAAATAAATTTAAATTATTCAGTATTTCAAAATCAATTAAACAAAGCTCCGAAAATAAAATCAAAAAAAGGATGTACTCGAAAAGATTGAGATAATTTAAAATAAATGAAGCTGAATAAAGAAATTAATACAACCTTTTCTCTCTTGTTTACAAGATGTGTGCTACATTGAGCAATTCACCGCAAATTAATTTATAATCTTTGGCAGAATGCTTTTTTGAATTCGCCAAACAATGGATCCCACGAGACAACCAACAAAATAAGCAGACTGCATTCAAAATATTCCTATTTAGAATCAAATTAAGTTGAAGACGCAGCGAAACGCAATGCCATTAATTGAGACCATTCTAACAGAAAATACTTTTACATGAAACAAAACACCACAAATAGATTGTTCGAAAATTCTTGGTTAAGTAGTGTTTATTTGAAAGCATTTAACATTGCAATCAATAAGTATAATACAACACAAGTAATATATATATAAAAAATTAAGTCAGTTCCTACTTTGAATGGATGAATAGAAAGTATTTTATTATGACTGAAAATTTTAATGATATATATATATATATATATATATATGAAAAAGGGAGACACCGAACTAATAGTAGGAAATGAAAAAAGAGCATGATTTATCTGTGCATGTTGTAACAATACACACCCGGTTTGGCTGAAAAACCGGTTTTCGACGCCAACTTTTGTCATTGTTTTAACAATTGTAACAACAATGGGCACGAATCTAAGTTGGCGTCAAAAACCGGTAATTAATTTATGTTAATTAAATTAATGAGTGAATATTTGAGAAAAACTGCATTAACATTGTCATCCACTACAAGTCTGACTATTGATTAAGGGGATATGGTATGATTAACACAAAATTTTTTAATTTAATGATTTTCATAATATTTTTCGTTGCCTCCTATGTGTATGCATGATGTGAATCAGATTTTGTGCTCAAAATTATATAAAATGCTAACGATTTATTTTCTTAAGGGAAAAACTTCAAACTTATGAAGAGAGATTTTAAAATTCTATTCCCCCTACAAAAATTGACGTACATATATGAAATTTGATTTACAATCACATCAAACTATGTACAACAAAAGTTGGTATGGGTTTTACGATAAAATGATTGGTATTTATACAATACTTCTTTTTATAGATACTTATTGAAAATTCCTTAAAAAATGTGTTAATTCCAAATTTAATTATTTTTTTAAAAAAATAAGTATTGCTTTAATTGGAAAATGCATACCAATTTTTGTTTCATGTACTATTAGCAACAAGTGAAAAAAATTCTCTCCCAAGCATTAGGCACAATAGAAAAAACGCCTTAGCATTTTAAATGAAGACAAACAAGTTATTTTATCTTTCTGAGATAATTCAGTTTAAGATTTTGATTTGCCATTGAAATGTGAATAAAAAAGAACAGAAAAGTTATCATACCTCTGAGTTTTTTTTTTATCTTAGAGCCTTCAAATTTTGTGGGTTTGTAGAAAAGTATATAAAAAATATAATTTAGGGTAAAAGATTTGATTTTTGGACCGATTTTTGTCCATTCAATGGTACTGTGTCCTCTTAACTATAGATAAACGTTACCCTTAGAAGCAATACGAAAGCGCTTGGTCCTTAATTCGAAATTTGTCTAAACGGGATCTAATGAAAAGATCAGATTTTGTTTATATTAGTTTTTTTTTATTCGTTTCTCATCCAAAGAAACAAATGTGCATTAAGGTATCCGACTACGTTCGGAACCGTGATTTTAAAATAGCGCATACATGGATAGTTTTCCTGATACTTAGTGTCACTTAGATTAGAATACATGCATAAAAGTGTTTTAAGAACATTTTGACAAAAAAATTATTTAAATACAATATTTTGGCAAAAAATAAACTTAGAATAATCTTTTTTTAAAAATGTTCTCCTTTTGTGAAAAATGCTTCTATTATAAAAATATTTTCTTTGTATATAGCTCAGACCTCTCTACAGAGGCTCAACTAGAACTTTTGAAAAATTTACATTATTTTCAGAGTTACCACCAATTGAAATAATTATCGGCGTTTTTTTTCTTAAAATTGCTCCCCTCTGTTGTCGTAAAATATGGATAAACCCACTTCTAAGTTATACATTTCAAAAATTCTAGTTGAGACTCTGTAGAGAGGTCTGAGATATATACAGGCGAAATATTATTATAAAAGAAGCATTTTTCACAAAATAGAATATTTTGAAAATGGGCCATTCTATGGTAATGTTTTGTAAAAAAATTGTACTTAAATAATTTTTTATTGTAATACTATTCTTAAAACAATTTTATATACTTTTTCTAATCTAAATGACACTAAATAGCATAAATATTATCCATTTATACGCTTTTGTAAATTCACGGTTCCGAACGTAGTCGGATACCTTAATGGTCAACAAGAGTTCGAAAGCTGTTTTCCTTTCTGAGAAAAGAAAGGACCATAAGCGCCAGATATCATCTGTCCCCCTCTCAGTAACTATTTAATTGCCCAGTATAATATCTTTGCACAATGTTTCTCAAACTGTGGGGCGCGCCCCTCCCCCTAGGGGGGCATGGTAAATCTACGAGTGGGTGCGAGCATATTGAAAAGTCGAAAACAAAAGATTTTTTATTAAAATTATTAATTAATGGACGGTAAGCAAACAAAATACATTCTGACATAATATACAATACAAAATACACATTTACATTGTTATAATATACTTATAAATGTATCAGTATTGTACAATGTGTTTTATAATTAAATTAACAACACTAAATTAAGATCAAGTTTAATAATTACCAATGACCCCATGAGCTAGTCATATAAAAAATTATACCCAAACATGGGTATTTATCTGGATAATTAGTTCGATTAACTGCCGATTAAAAGTTACGCGATTATCTCCCCAATGCCACAGTTTTCCATGTGGGCGCTTTTATGTGATGTATTGAGGAAGGTGGAGGGGGGAGGAATGGAATAAATAAGCAAATCTTCTGAACACTGTCAAGGTCCTTTTATTGCATTCCAAAGCCTTCGGAATAATTTTATGTATAGCAGAGCACAGAAAAGATTGTACTTCAGCAAAACGTACATATACATCCGGAGTAATTAACGCTTTGGTTCAGTGAGACCTTTATATACGTCTGTTGTACTGACGAGGTTAAATACGTTTTGTAGCTACAGTATTATTAAGTTCAATACATTGTTATTGTATGGAGGGGGAGGGGGCGCGATGAAAATTAGGATTGAATATTGGGTCGCAAATAAGGAAAGTTTGAGAAGCACTGGCTTAGTACAAATGGTAATACCAGTATAATAGCCATCCAGTAAGTTTTTCAAACACAAAATTAAGAAAAGTAAAGAGAATTTTGCAAATAAATTGCCAAAAATTTCATATTTTTTTTTTCTGTAGTCAACAAGTTTGACTCATTTGGATTGTAACGGTGATAAATGTTTTTGTTTTCATTATTTTTTATAATACACAATGGAGTTCTTGATACATCCAGCTTTATTTTTACATGGTCAAGACGTTACATGAAACACAGGGTACAACCGCGCAAAATAGATACTATATTTGTACAGTACGTAAAGAGCAACGCTCCACGTTCTTTTCAGCTGTGCTATATAGAATTTTAGATTCATGATATCCATAAATTCATACAATATTTGTAACTCTTTCTTTACAAAAATTGCACAAATTTATGTATATCATGAATTTTGTATGAATGAATTTATACGGGAGGAAAGCATAGATCTTGCGTCAACATAAGTCAATAAATTAATATTTGAAATAATATTAAAGTATTCACTCATATTACTACATAACGCATTTGTTAACGTCCCGAGATGGGCTAACATGCTGCTATGTTGAAATCCAACAAATGGTCTCACCCTAAAAAAATCAGTTTGAGAAATTGAAATGCCTTCAGAAATAAATTGCGTTTTTAACCCTTTATATATCGCATTCTGATTAACTGCAGTATTTTTCATGCAATAATTTTTTTGAATCACTACATTGAAAATTAAAGATATTCACATAAACAAGATACTCAACTTTGGAAAATTTAATCTGTTAGAGCTAATTCATTAATTAAAGATATTCAACTGTAAAATCAATTATGTACACTGTTCACTTAAAATAAATAGTCAAATCGTTTTCTAAGGTTTTCATTAACATACAAAAGAAAATAAGACACGTATATTTTGACATTAACCATTTTTTTGGAACAAAAATGACAATCTTCGCAATCCGCTGAAAACGTTGTCAGCTGAAAATGCAATTTCTGCTATAAAACTGTTCGCCTTCTCCGCTAAAATACTCATCATAGAATCCGTGCTGCCATATATCTTGGAAGAGTGGAATAAAGAACATTCCTGCTAAATATCGTCAGAGTATTCATAAAAATGGTTATTCTATGTGATTTTAAATTGAGTGGTACTTGTAAGTACCGTCGGTAGATAAAGGTGGAAATTTATTTTAATCGGAGAATAATTTATAATCCCTGTATATCCTGTCTTTTCACGGGCTTTTTTGAGAATGACACGGGAACACGAAGGGAAATTCTCCTTCCCCTCTCAACATCAACATTTTCTGGCGCGTTTTCTAGATTTATATCATTAAAATCCCTCCCTTTTTTTGAAATTTTTTCCACTTCTCTCCTCCGTTCAATTTTAGAGTGAAAGGTGAGAGAGCATATGCTTAATTTTCTTAAGGATATTGACTTAAAGTTAAAGCTTCCAAATCCCACACATCGATAACAAACAACAGTAATTTTTAAAAACAAAACGTAAGGAAAAATTGTATAAATATATCCTTGAAATCCCTCTTCGCTCTTAGACGAAAGAAGCATACACAAATGTTTATATTCGTAATTTTTAATTAAATTTTATAGTCTTCCGTCGAAGCTTGGATAAGAAGGTTTAACACACGGAAAAAAGTTTCATGCAGCTATTTTGATTCATTGCGAAGTTAAAGTCAAGTTAATTAAATATTTCAGTCAAATTTCCAATAACTTTAAAAAATCTTAAATTTTTTTTTTAAAAAAAAGGAAGTGATCGGTTTTGTTTTTTTTCCTATCACCGAGTCTAAAATAGCAAAGCGTAAGCTTTCCAGGACATAAATATTGATCATAGCTAAAAAGAGACACAGATCATTTCAAACATTTTTTCGTTGAAAAAGCTTCAAAGTTGACTCATTGTAGAAAAAATAACAAAAAGTGCAAAATATCGCTATTTTATTAAAAAATAAAATATGCTACGCTCCACCAAAATTAACGGTCACTGTTCGATTTTAGAGTTATATTTTATCTACTTTCGATATGAAATGAAGAATGAGAATTTTAAAATGGACAGTAATGTTGGAAATCTTTCCGCTGCTATCCTTCGGAGTCTCTGTGCGATAGATGGCCTACAGGGGTTGATGAATTATGTATTTGTAAGGCTGTAATTAATATATTTTTAACTGATTGTAATTTCGAAATTAGAATGGTTAGAATGAAATCATCGGATACTTTTCCATCTTTTGAGTCTTTCGATTGGTTTCTGCTTCTGACAATTCTTGAGAAAATAGCCTCACATAGATATACACATTTGTTTACTCTCGAATTTAACTGTGTTAAAGAAAGTATTGGCTTTGATTACAGTTTCCTGGATGTTATAACACCATGTTTGCTATTTATTTTCTTTCTGAAAACTACTACAATAGGTATTAAGTATTTTCTACAAGCTTAGAATCATTAAAAATAAATTTAGAGCTTCCACAGCACAATATCGGTTATCGGACGTAGCAAAACTTTTAATAGAAAGAGAAGGACTTGAAAAGATGAACTCTTCTTCTGCTATGGATGTTCTAAAAATGATCATGGGGAAAAATCGAGAAAAGTTCCTATTCAACAACTAAAGTCCATATTTCTTAAAGTATCCGACTACGTTCGGAACCGTGATTTTAAAAAAGCGCATAAATGGATAGTTTTCCTGATACTTAGTGTCACTTAGATTAGAATACATGCATAAAATTGTTTTAAGGACATTTTGACAAAAAAATTATTTACATACAATATTTTGGCAAACAGAATAACCCTTTTTAAAAATGTTCTCCTTCTGTGAAAAATGGTTCTATTATAATAATAATTTGCCTGTATATAGGTCAGACCTCTGTACAGAGGCTCAACTGTGATATTTGAAATATTCACATTATTTTCTGAGTTACAACTAATTGAAATAATAATCGGCGTTTTTTTCTTAAAACTTCTCTCTGTTGTCGTAAAACATGGATAAACCCACTTCTAAGCTATATAATTCAAAAATTCTAGTTTAGCCTCTGTACAGAGGTCTGAGCTATTTACAGGCAAAATATTATTATATAATAGAAGCATTTTTCACAAAAGGAGAATATTTTGAAAATGGGTCATTCTATGTTCATTTTTTGTCAAAATATTGTACTTAAATAATTTTTTTTATTGTAATACTATTCTTAAAACAATTTTATATACATTTTCTAATCTAAGTAACACTAAATATAATAAATATTACCCATTTATACGCTCTTGCAAAATCACGGTTCCAAACGTATACCTTAAGCTAAATCATGCTTTTATACACATGTCTATGCATATTTATTTTTTGACACTTTCAAATAAATTTTACAAAATTGGTCATGTTTATTTATTTTCCAAAAATAGTCCCCTTAGGAATCTTGAACAGGGTCCACTCAGTGCTATCCACACTAGTCGTATAAAATAAAGCACAAGACATATTACACAAATACGTAGTAAATAACAATTATAACGAGTTATTTCTAAATCTGTTGTGTTAAAACTTTTCTTTTCATTACCAGTTACTATAGCAAGTGCTGAGCGCTCATTCAGCAAATTAAAATTAATAAAAAATTATCCCCACGGTCAAAAATGTCACCGGACGCTTAAATGCACTTATATCAAGCATCAAAAAAGAAACTGCAAAAGTAATTTCATGAAGTGATTCACGTATTAGTAAAAACAGAATCATGCATTAAATAAACATGGATTAGTAATATGTGTTCCTGTTTACACTTTTTTTTTTCCTGCTTTACAAAAAATGTTGGGCTCCAAATGATTTTTTGCTCCCGTATAAAATGATGTATGTACGTAAATGAGCGTAAGTGTATGTATGTACGAGTGTATGTATATATATATATATACATAGAGCAAAATATAGGAGTGGTAATTGTTGTATTAAATATGAGAGAAAAATCGTTCAAAATTTGTGAATTGAATTATTGATAGAATGCCTTTTGGTGAGTTTTTAATGATTTATACGCTATTCATTTGTGAACATACTTGGTTTTTAATTTGAACTTTCGGATTTTAGACATTTTTCTACCTGTACAACTATTTTAAAGATGAGTGCGTCATCTTTGGTGTTCGAGGGTTCACTTATATTATGCAATTAATTGTTTTTGAATTTTAATATTTTAATATAATATCTTTCAGAATGCGATGGCGAATAGTTTAATTTTTCAAGTTTAATGGTTTAATTTTAACTTTTTAATTTTTAAATTTTTGAGAATTGGATATTTTACGATTAATTTACCAAGTTGCAATAGGGGGAAGGTTGGTGCAATCAAACTAGTTTAACCCCACTTATCGGTCCTAAGTCCGAGGTTGCACTTGGATATTTATAAATTTTTATTTTATAATTTTTTTTTTGTTTGAAAACATTGGAATTTTGTCTTCTATATTCGCTATTGATATTTTGATTGGGATTTTATATTATAGGATTCATTTGGCTTCGATTTTTTTATTGATTTTTGTGTTGTGATTGAATTATATATATTTAAATATATATATATATATATATATATATATATATATATATAACGAAAAAATTATGTTTTAAAGCACCATTACTCAAATGTTCTAGCTAAGCTTTAAATAAAGTTCTCATCCAATAAATGCGACTTTTTTTATTTGCAAAAACAGAAAGAATAAAATATTAATATTAAAGATAACCTAATTAATATTTTTCAAATTAAATAAGTTTTTTTTAATTATTTTTCCTAAGAATGATCATTAACATTTATGATTTTTTTTTCTATCCTGGTGTTTTTTCATCTGTTCTTTCATTTTTATTTCTAAACGTTTAGATTCTAGAAAATGCAGAGACTTTACCTTCGCGCGAGGTACTTATATATTTTATACGGAAATCCTCTTAAAAGTTATCTCTCACTTAACAAAAGCTAAAACACATGAAAGAAATGCAAATGAAAGACAAATATTGAAGTTAAGTTTCTATGGTAATTGAAGTTAAAAGGTGAATGATAAATAAATTAAGAATCTTTTAAAATCGAATTAAATTAAAGAGTGATAAAAACCGTTACGTATTAAAGGGGCATGATATAATCAAGAAAATACGAGGGTTTAGACTTTTTTTCTATTTGATTTATAGAGTGCTGTAGGTGACAGCCATCACCAGCGAACATGTTATTTTTGTTGAAATAAGTAACATTTCATTCGAAAAAGAAAAAGAAAGTTGTATGATAAGGACAAAAAAAGAACACAATTTTGAAATATTTTCACTTCCCACATCAAATTTAGAAGTAAATTGCTGGCCATTAAATTTACACTAGGAAGGAATAATCTGACGAACACTAAAACCACGTAAAAGTAAGAAATGGTTGAAATGTTCAAATGATTAGTATTGCAGCGCATTAAGACAAAGTAGTAGGGAGAAACGACATCTGAATCACTGCATAAAAGAATAGTTGTGTAGTGGATTTCTCATTCGAAAAGTTCTTTTAAGGTATCCGACCACGTTCGAAACCATGATTTTAAAAAAGCGATTACATGGATAATTTTCATGATATTTAGTGTCACTTAGATTAAAATACTTGTATAATATTGGTTTAAGGACACATTTTGACAAAAAAAATTATTTAAATACAATATTTCGGCAACAAATTATAAATGCTTCTATTCAAAATGCTTCTATTATAATAATATTTTGCCTGTATATAGCTCAGACCTCTGTACAGAGGCCCAACTAGAATTTTTGAAATATATAACTTAGAAGTGGGTTTATTCATATTTTACGACAGAGGGGAACAATTTTAAGAAAAAAACGCCAATAATTATTTAAATTGGTGGTAACTCTTAAAATAAATAGGAATTTTTCAAAAATTCCAGTTAAGACTCTGTAGAGAGGTCTGAGCTATATACAGGCAAAATATTATTATAATAGAAGCATTTTTTACAAAAGGAGAGCATTTAGAAAAAAATTATTCTAAGTTAAATTTTTGCCAAAATATTGTATTTAAATAAATGTTTTTTGTTAAAATGTCCTTAAAACAATTTTATGCATGTATTCTAATCTAAGTGACACTAAACATCATGACAATTATCCATTTATACGCTTTTTTAAAATCACGGTTCCGAACGTAGTCGAATACCTTAAGGTCGGAATTTTTTCAGAATATCATATTTTGCTTCGAACATGAAGGAAACATGCTTAACAACAAGAGTAGGAATTTGATAGAGGCAAGGTCGTACCCTCTCGAAAGTGTGGATTATCATTCCGTGATACTCCCCGTTGCACTGATCGAAATTCAACCACTGTGAAACGAGTATAGAATCAATGGAGATTGCTGAGGACCTCCACCCACTTCCATAACTAACGCCGGAGTGGACATGCATAATGTGTCATCGGCCCTGCAAAATTGTCCACCACATCATGGACCATTGGTCAGGAAAGGGAATACTTCCAGCACTCCCAGTGTCCACTCCTGTGGTGCGATGACGTTTACAGTTGCGTGAACTGCCAGCATGGCGATCATTACTTTGACTTCCCTTGACAATGCGGCATAGTGAGAGATGGCGACTCTGGTGTGCAGAATGACAAAACTGGATACAAGAATGGCACAATGTCCTTGTTTCAGATGAGTCCTGGTTTTGCGGGGAGTATTCTGGCGGCCATGTAGGATCAGAGGAGATCGTTCGTGGCCTACTTGCATTCGATTCCGGGATATGGGCCCTTCACATGGTGTGTTGGTTTGAATGCCACTGGATACACGACTAATACATCTCTAGATTGGATCGACGGTAGTTTGAAAGCAGATCGCTACATTTCTGTTATTTTACATCCTGTGGTTGTTCTCTATCTTCGAGGCCAGCCAAACGCCATCAACCAACAAGATAATGCAAAACCACATGTTGCACGTTCTGTTCTGATCATCCTCGATACACAGGGTATTCTATTGCTTACCCTGGGTTGCGCAGTCTCTAGATCTGCCCCCTTCCCTTCTAATTGAAAACATCTGATCATGGAATGATGAAAGACTGACCAGTCACCCCTCTCCAGCGAATACGGTTGATAAAGTGAGGCATAGACTTGAAGCAGAATGAAATGAGTTGCCAATTTCTGTCATCCATGCTGAGTTCGACTCCATTCCTAACCGGGTAAGGGCTACTTTAACTATTAGGGGTGGCAGCTTGTGACGGGCTCACGCGTTTTTTTCATTAACATGTCCTTTTGGGTTCTTTGAAGCCAGAATGAATGGCAAGTCTTTTCCAACCAACCTAGGAAGTAAAACTCGAAGGATGCGACATAGCCATCCTGTGATGACTATGTCTATCCGGATCCGCGTAAGCTAGAGGTGTGGGATTATCAAAATGATGAGACATATTGGGTTCTTAATACAACTTTTATTAAGAATAACTTATATTACTTAATTCTAATTGACAACTTTCTTAAAGTGAGAGTTAACACCCAATTAAACCTTGTATTCAAGTCAGATCACGCAACTAGATCATTTATCTTAATTATAATAAATAAACCGATTCATTTAACTTCCTATACAAAATATTACCTTTTGCAGATCTCCTTTCTTCAGTGATTGAGTAATATCTATAATGTAACATTATATGTGAAGATTCCAACTTCTTTATAATGAACGTATCTTTCTTCTAGAGCTATAGTACATCTAACTCTTGATCCGAATGATTCCACACTAAGTTATCTCTAAACTTGCCGCTCTTATCATCAAAGCTTCTATCCTTTTAAAGTATATCTCATTTACATTTTTGATCCGTTTATCTTCTTGGTATTGGGTTGGAAAAGTTTTGCCATTAATCGTGGCCGTCAAAGAACTTAGGAGTTATGTTAGCAGAAGGACGCGAGAGACGTCACAAGGAAAGAGGCAAATTAGGAAGCTTTTAAATAACAGAAGTTTAGAGCAAGCTAGGTGGCATTTGGGGAATGTTATGTTAGTGCGTGTGGCAAGTGTGAAGAGTATTTCGCGAAGTTAGGTGACAGTCAAGAGAGGTTACTTGGTTCAGAGAGCCCTTAGTCATGGGTCATACCATTGCACGCCAGTGAACCGCAACTTCAACTAGGATCAGATAGATTGATACTTTGTGGGACATTAATATACTTATATATTGATTAAATCAAGTTGAGTTTTACATTATCATTTGATCATTAATCTTCAAACACTAGTATGATCTCCAAATTGTTTCAAATGTTTATCACTTTAATGCTTTATAAGCCGTTGGAAATATACCTCCCATTAACTTCACTAACTTTTAAATATCGATGGGACAGTGGCATTAACGTACAACCCCGCATCGTGGAGGGTGTGTGGGGGGCTGGATTCCAGGGCGCTCAAAGGTTATGATTTCGCAATCCTTTGTAAGATCCGGCTTGGGGCCAAAACCTGGCTTTGCAAGAGGGCCCTAATGTTCTCCATTATGCTACTGTGGTGGAAGCTACTTTCCAATCTATCCATGATTTGTGCTGCTATGCACTTTGGCTAGTTCGACAATTGGTTTCTGTATTTCAAGTTGTAAGCTCAAAGGATGACCTGTACATTTCCTTAGCTGCAAGAAAACTATACCAGATAACATACGATTAACTATGGTTGGTGATCCTATGCCAGATTTATAAAAAATATATAGATGTTACCGTTTGTGCTCTCTTAAAGCACATAAGAAGAAAACAAGATGTGTTTGTATAGTTTGGAATGTCCCATTATGTATTGATAAAGGCTCTATGAAATTTTATGTAAATCAATGAATAAATTCTTAAGGTTTCGAATAGAAAACATATGTAATTTATATTTCCTTTTGTAGGTTTTAGCATTTACGAATTATGTTTAATAAATATCATGCAATACGATATAATGACCTTTGAATAGCCTCCCAATGGAGTAGCTCTCATTGGGGAATAGCTCCCAATATGTGTCCTAGTGGAAAACATACTGTCTACACAAAAAACGCTCTTAAAAATCAAATTTTAGGTAATAAACTATATGAATTTATTTTTATGAATCAATCTCATCCCTTAAAATATTTTAACATAACATTTAACATAACAAAAAATGCCCTCTGTAAATGTTTTATAGATAATGGAATGCGTATTATAAAAAAGCTTATATGTGAAATATATTGATTTTTACCATATATACAGCTTTACGTTGATGGAAAAAAAGTCCCAACAGCAAGAAAAGTTTATTGTAGAGTAATAAAATTTGGACAATGCAATTAACTAAGTAGCATGCTTAATTGATTACATTTTCAAGACCATAGGTTAATTTAAGTTCAAGAAAATGCATTCCAAATGTGAATTGCTGTTACTTTAATAGCCAGTGTAACCTCCAGAACTCTGAATGCAAACATGCATACAATGTGTCATAAAGGAGCCATATCACTTTTTGGTATGTAGTTCCATGCTTGTTGTCTCAATACTGGGGCAGTCTTTGAACAACGCTGGCTCAATTGGAGACAGTTCTGGTGATATCGCAGGTCAAAGTAACATGCCATCAATCTGTAGAGCACGTTGCGTTACAACAGAGGTGTGAGAAGGAGCGTTATCCTTATGGAAAATTTCCCTTTGAAAGCTGTTCACGAATGGTAGTACTATAGGTTAAATCACCAGTTTGACGTATCAATTTGCAGTAAGTGTGTTTGGGATAACCAAGAGAGTGCTTCTGCTGTCATAGGGAATTGCTCTTCCGACCAAGACTCCAGGTGTAGTTCATGTATGTCTTGGACGCAGACAGTTTGGTTGTAGGTATTCCCCTGGCCTCCTTCTGACAAACACATGGCCATCACTGACACCAAGGAAGAACCTGCCTTCATCACAAAACACAACAGTTCTCAACTTCGTCCTCGAAGGAGCTCTGCCTTGACAGCACTGGTGTCGCAAACGACATTGGCTTACAGTCAGTGGAATATACGCTAAGGGCGCCTGCCTCAGAGTTGTCTTAGAAGTAACCGATTTCTAAAAGTTTATTATATCACTGTGGTACCGCAGCTCGAATTTCTGTCGCAGACGCAGTACGATGCGACACAGCCGTACACCCTCTCTGTAGTCCTACGTGGCCACCCGGAAGCCGGTTTTCTTAAGGCATACCATCCTTTGACCACTGCACAGCAAATACATTCGAGCCAAGTCTTTCTGCAATATAGCGGGAAGAAACTCCACCTTCTCTTAGCCCTATTACACGACCTCGTTCAAACTCGATTAAATATTGATAATGGTCTCTTCGTCTTCTTAAAGGCACATTCTTGGCTAACATCACCTCTCTCAATAAGTCAATTTACGCAGACTAATAACACCCACGAAGTTTACAGCACGCATTTAAAGCAACCCTGATTTACAAGTTCTGAGTGTCGCTACTAGCGCCATATTTAAACGGGGAGGGCTAAATTTGAATCGATGTCATCTTTCATATGCATAAACACGTCTACCATATTTCGTTTATATGACACAAGTTTTTCTTCGTGTTTGGATTTTTCTGCCATTGTGTATAAAAAGTACCTTAAAATGTGTTAAAGATTAAGTATTTACTATTTACTTTTTGCGAAATCAATGGTGAAAAATTCAACCCTTTATTTTGATCTAAATCTTAAAAATGGAACATATACAGAGTCAAGAAAACTCGGCCTAATGTCAACCGAATGGTGGCCAAGTTTGTGAAAACGCCGTGTTTTCGAGAAGGCATTAAAAAAGAATGAGAATGAGTGTTTTCCCAGAAAATATTTTACTGCACTTGTAAGTATTGTTTGCTTGAAAATAAAACAGGAAACAAACTGCCCAATTCCTTTAAAAGAAGTAAAAGTACGTGTATTTACTACATGATAATAAAAATGTATGAATACATGGTATACAGTAATTTACCTGACACCTCAGAAAATAACTTTATGAAGGCATACAGCTGTTAATAAAGAAAATTAAGTAGCCCACCTTGGAAAAACTAGTTACTTTTTTTTAGAAATACTCAATGTCCTATTGTCTTCAGTACTGCTGAAGACAACAGGACATCACTGCTTCATCGTGAAGACAGACGAAGGAACAGTAAGTCCATTACGGACGCACTTTATTCAAAATACAGAGGAACATTTAGTCCCTCACTAAGTGATATTTAAGGAGTTTGGATGGGGTCCTCAATGTTAGCGTCTCTATTCCTTTCAGGGATTTTTTCATTAATTGTGACAGCTGCAATAATTTTTGAATCAGACGTATAGTCTTGCTCTGAATCGTTCTGTAATCACTGTTAGATGTCATTTTTATTAGCTTCTGAGCATCTGGAAATTCATCCGGGTTTTTTCGATCTGCAAGTGCGTCGCCAAGTTTTCCGGACTACCGGGTTACAGAATGCCGAGTCTTCGGGACTCTACTGCACCAAAATCTAAAATACTTCCTTTGCAAACAGGATAGAACAAAGAAGAAAGTTAAATTTTTCCGACAAAGCATCTATATCAGTGCTTCTCAAACTGTGGGGTTCACCCCCTAGGGGGCGTGATAACCCTAGAAGGAGGACTCGAGCATATTGAAAAGTAGAAAACAAAAGGTTATTAAAAAATTATTCATTTATTGAAAGCAAACAAACAAGATACATTCTGACATATAAAAAAAAACATTTACACTGATATAATACATTTATAAATGTATCAGTACTGCACAAAATATTTTATAATTAATTTAACAATACTAAGTTAAGAACAAATTTAACAACTTAAAGAGCCCCCCCCCCCGGCCTTGTCATATACAAAATTGCATGCAAAACTTAAAACTTCTCTTGATCATTTGTATGTTTTATAATTCATCCCTTGACAACCGATTAAAAGTTAGTCTCCCCAATACCATCATTTTGCACGCAGGCAAACGTATGTGGTGTATTGAGGGGGGGGGGGGGGGGGGGAAAGGGAAAAAAAAAAAAAACCCTCTGAAATAAATAAATCCTTTGCAAACACTGTCAAGGTCATTTTATTGCATTCCAATGCCTTGAAAATAATTCTATGGATAGCAATGAACAGAAAATATAGTACTTTTGAAAGACGCATATATACGTCCGGGGAAATTTACGCACGGGCTGAGTGAGACGTTTAAATACGCCGGCAACACTTAAGAGGTTAAAGTCGTCTTGTAGCTTTAGTGTCAAAGTATGGTATTATCGAATTCAGTACCTTTTTATTTGTACGGAGGGGGGCGCAATTTAAATTATGATTGAATATTCGGTCGCGAGTATTGAAAGTTTGAGAACCACTTATCTATATAATCAAATAAAATAGTTTATCTCACATTTCTTCAAGAATCAATGAAAAACAGAAACAAAATATACCTCAACTAATCGAATTGCTACAACCCAAAATAAATAGTAAGATAAAAAAAAAAACTTCTTTTATTAGATTTCAGAAAACGATGAAATGATGATTTATATAACATTAGATTGCAATTCCTTTCTCTCTCCCTCTGCCAAACTAAATTCTTTTGTAATCAATAAGTCGCTTCACTGTTTGTGATCAAACTAAATTCCAACCCTTCCAGACCATTGTTGACACGAATGTCTAAAGCAAAACACATGTAGGGAAAAACTTTCTTTTACCTCTGTTTTTGAAATACAAAGGGATTTCCTGTCGTTCACACAAAAGATACTCAGATGCATATGTAGCTAAGAAAACGGGCTCTAAGAATGTACATGAGTAATTGGCAGAAAAAATCACGGAGATACGAAGGGGCTGATAAATAATGATTACGCCAACTTGAACTTCTAATCAAAATTTATATTTTTATAGAAATCTACTCATTTTCCGCCTTCTACACAGGATATTCCATGATAATGTATGACTATATATATTGCTTTTTTTAATTTATTAATATCTAATAAGATTAATTCATGAAGACACATGATAAAAACAAACACGTGTTCTCCATTGAATTCAAAACAAGCATTAAACTAATCGTACTTGTTCTATTTGTAAAACTCAGATAAAATTTCATATTTGGGCAAAGATGTTTAAAAATGTTAGGGAAAAAAATCTTCAAAAAGATTTTTTTAAATTAAAAAAAAAGTCGTATTTTATGCTTAAGGGGACATGGTACGATTTAAGCAAAAATTTTTAATTTAAGGATTTTTAAAAAATGTTTTGTTGCTTCCTATGTATGTATACTATGTTAAAGAGACTTTGTGCTCAAAATTTCATGAAAAGCTATCCATGTAATTTTTAAAGGAAAAAACTTCAAATTTGTGAAGTGATTTTAAAATGCTACTCCTAGAAAAATTTACGTACTTGCTTGAAATTTGATTTACAAGTATGTCAAACTATGTATAGTAAAAGTTGGTATGGGTTTTGCGTTAACATGATTGGTATTTCTACAATACTTCTTTTTATGAATGTTTATTGAAAATTCCTTAAAAAATGTATAAATTCTGAGTTCAATTATTTTAAAAAAAATAAATTTTGCTTTGATCCAAAAATGGATACCAACTTTTGTTACACGTACTATTAGCAATAGGTAAAAAAAATTCAAAGCATTAGGCACAATAGAAAAAAAGCCTTAGCATTTAAAATGAAGACAAACTAGTTATTTTATCTTTCTGAGATAAGTCAGTTTAAAGTTTTCATTTTCCATAGAGGTGTGAATAAAAACGAACGTGAAAGCTATCATAATTCTAAGTTTTTTAAGTTTTGAGCTTTCAAATTTTGTGAGGTTATAGAAAAGTATATGTAGAGTAATTTAGGCTAAAGGAATTAAATTTGACTTTTTGACCGATTTTGGTGAATTGAATCGTACTGTGTCCCCTTAACTTTTAAATAAAATGCATTTAGTATACATATGTACTTTTTAAGAGAAAGTTTCTGCAAAGAGCAAAACTTGGCAACACCGGAGCGCGTGAACTGATTAGTTGGAAACACAAGATAGTTTTTATCGTGTGACTATGACATCGCATGAGTTTTTGAATTGATTGGCTAGAATCACGTGGCTTTCACTATCATGTGGCTATGACGTCACATGAATTAACCTCATTCTTAACATTAAGCTTTAGATTGTATTCAAAAACATTTTTATAGCCCTTACTTTTTAATTTAAAAGGAACAGAATGTGAATTTCCAAAACGAAATATGATGTTTCGAATTTTGAGTAATAAATGCTTAAATTAATGTAAATATGTTTTTCTTTGGATATGTAATATGTTAACATTACTTCCTGTTGAATTTATTTTATACTAAAATTGTAATATTTGCAAGCAATTCTGTTCCTTAGGTTATAATGGTGATCCAATGATAACTTGATGTATTGTTGGCAATAGATCCAAGTTGATATCATTTTTGGTGACCAAATAGATGCTTCTGGAAATTACTGGAAAAATCTATTAATATCACGATCACGGTCTTTTTTAGAAAGATCAGTGAGACTATAAATAAGAGGCGCTCGCTGAAGTTGAGTTAGTATTGTTTTGACTGTTGAAGAGTTGACTAGCAATTATTTGCTACTATCGAGTGTGTGCTTGCGAAAAATCTTAAACATTGCGTATTTGTATTTTTAGGCACTGATAGTTGAGTCTGAGCTCTGTAAAAAGTATGAATACCTTCTGGGATTTAGGAAGCGAATTTTAGTGCTGTATCCTATATTTCAAGGATTGTTTTTCCACAATAAAATTTCAACGCTCATGGTAGAAGCTTTGCTTTTTGAGACTGATTTCATAAAATCCTTGAAATACGATCTACGTAACAATATTTATCTCTTAAGATCCCATAGCCCCACTCCTTGGGAGTCGATTTCCACAAAAACCTTTTTAGTATTTCTCTATTCAACAAAAGAAACATATGAGTCAAATTCCAAGTCTACTGATCTAATAGTTAGAAATCGAGAAATTAAATCAATAACACCTCCAGAAACCTTTAGTGTAATCATTTTCCTGAAAACCCGTTCATAGAAGACCTCTACTCAACAAAAGAAACATTCTCGACAAATTTCAAATCTATAAGTGTAATAGTTCAAAAACGAGCGCTTTTTTCCGTGTAACAATCCAGCAAACCCCCTCCCCCCAATTTCAGCAAAACCCGTTGTTAAACATCGCTAATAAAAAAAAATATGTCGCCAAATGCAGTAATCGTTTTCTAAAGATGAGTGGAAACGGAAT
This sequence comes from Trichonephila inaurata madagascariensis, assembly GCA_019973955.1. Taxonomy (NCBI): domain Eukaryota; kingdom Metazoa; phylum Arthropoda; class Arachnida; order Araneae; family Nephilidae; genus Trichonephila; species Trichonephila inaurata. The sequence continues at coordinate 374,774 of BMAV01005746.1, read as the reverse complement.
TTCACTATTGGCTACAAATCATGACATTTTGATGACTTTGAGCATCCACACACGAATACTTCCTTGAGCAATAGGTTTTTAGACACACACACACACACAAATAAATATGAATTTTCTTCTTTCTGGAAGTATGTTTACGGCTGTGACATCTCACGCGTCCTTTCTCTAACATAACCTCTGTGTTCTTTGACGGCCACGATTAATGGCAATTTAGAGAAAGTTCCGTTCAGAGAAGATAGAAGTGTTGATAGACGGCTTACCTAGAATCAAGACATAATCCCGCCATTCAACCAAGGTACATACCATTGTACGCCCAATTGGAGAAATATTTGAAGTGGATTGGATGTTGCGTATTCAACCAAGGTAGGAAGATTATATTCTGAACGCGAATATATTATTGAGATTGAGATTAGGCGGATATAATATAATTATATTGATACGTGATCTAATTGCGCGATCTGTGTTAATTAAGACTACGTGTTTTGTGGTTTATTCTCACTTAATATAAGTTTGTTCGATATTTAAGTAATCTAAGTTAAATTCTTAATAAAAGTCATATTAAGAATTCTAAAATGTCTCATCATTTCGAGAATCCCACACCTCTAACTTCGCTGAAACCCCACGATATGGTCATCGAAGATCGACCATGTCACACGGCTTCTTCGAAATATAAGCGAAGTTTCTGGTTCAATTTTAGAAAAATACGATCAAATGTGCAGATTTGTATAAGTATCAAAACTAATATAC
>BMAV01005746.1:341920-354373 GCA_019973955.1 Trichonephila inaurata madagascariensis | reverse complement strand
CTTTCCAAATAATTTGCTTCCAAATTATTATTACAAAAAATACTAATTTTCGTTTTGAATTATATTATTTTATTACATGCAACTGCTTATTGAATCTGTATTCGTATTGAGTTGTTCGTATAGAATTTTATTTCTTTTACTTATTAGAATTTTTTTATTACTTTTAATCATTATTTTAAATCTATTACCTTGAAAAATACTAAACATTCAAAAAATAATAATTGAAAAAAATAAAATAAATATTATATACTTGTGCAAATTTCTCATCAAATAAATAATTTGTACGAAAAAAAAAAGCAACAAAAAAAATTATGGGTTGAATATACCTGAGAGTAAATATCTAAAAAATATACTGAACAAAAATGTAACCTTGTTTAGAAGATATTTAAAAAAATACATCAAAACACATAAATTTCATTATATATATATACATATATATATCTCACTGATGTTCCTGTGTGTAGGGATATAAAATAGCAAAAACATAAATGTGTTGTAGATAAAAATAACCGAAACTGTTTATATATGAAGCGAAATCAAACATAATATTAATATTGAAGTATTCTTTCTAGAGTGTGTTCTTCGAAATATTTTCCGTAGAACATTATGTGAACATTATTTAACATTAAGTTCCATATTTTTCCGAATGTAAGTCAATCCTTTCATAAATAAAAAAAAAGTGCGTGTGTGTTTTTTTTTTCCTTCAAAAACTTATCCAAAATTCAAAATCGTGTATAAGCCAAATCGAGGGTGGGGAACAGAATCTAATAATTTTAATCATTAGGTGAGCGAATATGTTACCAAAAATCAAAGGAATAATATCCACTCTAAATAAATGTAAGCTTCGTTAACGACGGTAATTTTATTTCTTAAAGCCATATCAGATTCTAAAAGGTTTTCCCATGTTAGTCTTTCTGTGACATTTTTTTTTCTATGGAAAATGAGCGGGGAGAAAAATTGGAATATGACACGTGATCGTGGACCTATGTTTCATGTTCTGGACGAAAAACTCCCTGCATGATGAACCTATGCATTCGGGCATCCCAATGAATGGGAATTTTACGAATTACTAGTAAGCTCGGATTCACAAATATTGTCTTTGAATGATTTATGGGACTTTTTTTATTCTTTTGGAATAACAGACAAGGAAGGGGGGGGGGCGCATAGCGATGTTCTTAGATTTTAATAAACCTGCTACCCTTGCAGCTTCCTGGAAAGTTGAATGTTTAGTTCTGTTGAAATGTTGATAAATTTTTGTATCGGACATCTTTTTTCTCACGTAACGATTCTAATCCAGGCAATGGTTGTAGTATTTTTCTGTGATAGCTCGCAATAATGTATTATCACAACCGTATTGGTGACACTATATGAAGCCCAATTATTAAACGAAGCCCATGGTTGCCAATTCAGTGCGTGCGTTACATGTGAAATTGGGATTGTCAACTTGGCGATTTATGTTGAACGATGGTATTGTTGCTATAGTAAGTTATAAATTTATTACAGCATCACGCGAAGAGCTTTCTTATAAAGTGAGAGAGAAATGTTTTTCAACAACAATAACACTCATAATTAAGCAAAATGCACTTGATTTATAAGTACTCGTATAATATATGAATTTTCTTATTTTAAAAGACTGTTTGAAGAATCTTAATACTTGGACATTTTTACCAAATCAAATTTTCAAGTCTGAATTCTTTTTTAATTCAGTGGGAACCTCTGCGATTGCATTTATTTTATCAGGCAGTCATGAATTTAGTCCATTGCTGGTGCATTCGAGGAAACAAGAGCGGAATCTTCAATTCACTGGTTTTTCTTCCCTTTGGAATGTAACGGCAAGCCTAACTTGTATAATTTATTCTACTAATAAGAATAACTACAGCAAAAAAACACTTGTTCAAAAGAGCAGGAATATGCTAAAAAGCGAATAATATGCCCTTTGATAAAAAAGATTTTAATGCATGTGTGTCTTTTCATATTAATTTTTATTTTAATCTTTTTTTTTTAAAAAAAAAAAAAAAAGATGGAATTACGAATTCCGCGAATCGTTATAACTGTAAATTGTTACTTATCATTGACATAATCTTTTGTCTAAAATCAGGATTCTATCAGAATTTAATATTTGTCAATTTTTAACTTTTTATGCCATTATCTCTATTCATTTTTTTTATTTTTGTATTTAATCATGTACTATAAACTAATTAAAAAGTGAAGCTCGCTGGGTGGCGTTGTTGGTTAGGCGCTGAACTTGTGCCTCAACGGCTCAAGTTGATCGAAAAATCGACATCGTCCATGGCGTCTGATTATGCGGTGTCAAAATTACATTGGGGCAATCGGTAACCAACTATGTTGCCACACACACACATAAAAAATGGTACGTGGAACGCCACGCGATAGAAGTGAAACTTCTTTGGCGACATTGGAGCATTGATTATTTACCCTAATATTCCAAATTGATCGAGTACATGTCTCAATCGCCTAATTTGCATCTTAGGTAGGTGAAATGAGTCTTTCTGATACCAAATCCAAAGTAGAAAGATGTCCTGGAATTTCTGGGTATACAAAACCATTATATTTTGATAAATTTGGTATATTTTTCCTATTTAAACTTTGTCGGCAATTGTAGCATGCTTTAATGTGTCTTCTAAATTAATTCCAGGTAAAATATTTTGTAAAATATTTTTGTGCTCAGCAAAAAAAAAACAAAAAAATACTGGCGTTCTCAAATCATCTCTAAACCATAATCTATCATAAATTGAACGCCCGTATCAATTGAACTATTATCAACAAATCGCTTTTGAATATCTTTGTGAGCATTTTTATGGGAATCATAGTCTTTGTAACGTAAGATAGAATTTATTATTGATTTACTTGCATCAGTTCCAACATGCACTAGACTTGTTGAGGTAGTTAGGGGCACAGGGTGGTTTACTAAGTCCATATTAATCTAAGCTGTTATTAGAAGAGTCTCAATAGCATTCCCATCCCTTAAACTGAGCATTAAGAGAGTATTTTGCAGTGGTTTTTTTTCCCTGCTCGATATTCTCTCATGTACTCTGATGGATATTTGGGTGTAGCACTTAATAAATTAACGTTTTTTTTTTGGGTTTTTTTTTTTTTTTTTTTTTGTCACTTTTTCCACTGGACATGCTGCTAGTTTTTCTTTCTTCTTTCTTTCACGAAACTCTTTTCCTCTTTGTGCATGTTATTTAGGCATTCTGACTAGAATTAATATAATAATTCAACGCAAATAAAAGTCAAAAGAGCAAATTAGTCGCCGAAAACCTAGCCATGTAGCAAACAATCTAATAAAATATTTCAAAAAAGCACGCTTTTGCTGAGAGAGCTATTTTGTCTGCACCGTAATGTCACTGCATCTCATACAATCGTTGTTAGATGTTCCCGAATCTGGGGGAAAAGGACTCCCAATGGGAAGGTGGGCAAGTTGTGACCAATCCGAGAAGTGAGCAATCATCCAACTTTTTCATGGATAAACGCAAGTCACGTGGTGTCCCCTCTCCCCCTTTTCCTCCCAACTCGCTATCCTGTCATCATGGTGACGACTCGGGGGATGGGAGGGGGGAACTACTTCCGTTCGCTTTTTCCCTGTTACGCAAAACTGGATAAATTTCTCATTCACTCTCGAGCGCAAAAAAGTTTCACTTAAAAAAAAAAGTTTCCGGGGAATGTACTGAGTCTGCAATGATAATTACCAATCTGCAGCTTCATTTGAAAGAGAAAAAAAAAGTGAAGATTTTTCCCAGAATTTTGATACAATTTTGAGGTTGTGCTATAAAAAAATGTTATGCGTTTTGTACTTTACTTGAGTTAGAACTTTTGCAAGTGAGAGAGTTATATTAATGTCGCACTTAAATCGACACGAGGGTTATTGGCGGAATGCCCAAAGGAACAAAGCTCACCCGAAAAGGGTTTAGAGCTACCAAGTGATCCCTCTCGAAACAACGTCCCCATGCCCGGTTTTTATTGAAAAAAAATATCAACGCTTGCATTTTAAACAGCCGAAGACATTAAAATAACGAAATACAAATTTAAAGATAACTGCACGATATGCATACGTGATAAAGGAGTAAAGTGTGTGTGGAAGAAAGAATGTACATGTTCCAACTTAATAACAAATACATAAATAATAATAATAAATAAATAATAAAACGGATCTTGTAATTTTGATCCTTGGTCAAGTGAAGAAGATGACAACTGAACTCGAGACTCCCCCCCCCTTTCTAAATTAATACGCCAATTTGTGGACCCCTGTACACGGTGGGTCTCCAGTGGCACCAGCTCGAATCCGCGATAAACCGACCACGCGGTCGTGACCGTAACCTTAGGCTACCACGTTCACCAAAATTTTTGTAATACTATCTGCACTGCTTCTCAAACTGTTAATATTTGTGTCTCAACATTCAATTGCTCCGCCCTTCGCCCTCCATACAATAACAATGCATTCAATTCAATAATACTATACTTTTACATTGCTCCAATATTACTTTAACCTCTCAAGTGCCACCGGTGTATATAAATGTCTCAATCAGCCAAAGCGTTCATTGCCACAGACGTATATATACGTTTTTCTGTGAAGCACGATCTTTTCTGTGCCTTTCCATCCATAAAATTATTCCGAATGCTGCAGAATGCATTATAAGGACCTCGACAATATTTACAAAGGATTTTACTTTTTTCACGGGAATAGCTTATGTGAATTCCTTTTCTTCCCCCTTCCCCCAACCCAATGTGGCAGCGGTAGTCAAATGGTCAAGGTATCGGATCATGGCTGGCGTGTCATGAGTTCGAGCCCAGTACCACTAAAGACCCGCCGTGTAGGGGAGCGATGCACGGTAAATCTGCCGAGAACTCATATGTCCTCCCGTTGGTGTGGTGTGGTAGTTAGGGGAGGGGGTTCCAGCTCAGATGTCGTCCTCGTCACTTGACCCTTGTTCAAAATGTCGAGGTCCGTCGTCCAAAGCCCTTGTGTAGCTGCAGAGTGCGACGTTAAAATTCACTCACTCCCCCACCCAATACATCAAATACGGACGTTTACATGAAAAACAATGGCATTGGAGAGCGAAACGCGTAGCTTTTAATCTGCATTAAGGGATTAATTATAAACCGTACAAATTAAAAAAATAAGGGTTCATTTTGTATATAATTTTATATATGAGGAGCCCGTGGGGTCAATGGTAATTTTTTAACTTGTCCTTAACTTACTATTGTTAAATTAATTATTAAGTACATTGAACATTATAGATACATTTATAAGTGTATTCTATGAAAGTTTAAATGTGTATTTTATTTTTTATGATACTGGAATAAATTTTGTTTGCTTACTTGTAGTAAATTGATAATTTTTTTTTTAAATATAATCTTTTGTATTTGGCTTTTCAATATGCTCGCGATCCCCTAGTAGAGTTCTCATGCACTCCTAGGGGGTGCACTTCACTGTTTGAGAAACGCTGACTTATTGTATTTTTAGAGATTAGTTGCCATTAAATATGGTTATTTGTATTACTAATTGAAAATTTCTCTGAAAAGGTCTAGGTGATGAATGAACCACGCGGTCTTACAGGATAAAAAAAAACCGCGTAATATAGTGATATATATGTATATATATAAAGAAAAATTGTAATCAACTCGCATTAACAATTATTATTGTTCTTTTCATATTAAATTTTGCTATACAAGTTAAATATATGTGACAATTAAAATTTCTTGGAACAGAAGATTTAAGAGAGGAATGATGGAACAAATTAAGAAGGACATTTCGTCATTTAATGTATGTGTGGCCACAATTCATGCGGCGAACATCAGAAGGACACTTCTCCGAGATCATTTTCACGCATTGTCATTTTAATCGAAGATTTCGGAAGACGAGGATTATTTTATGAATCAGAAAAGGAGCGAGTATTCATTTCACACGCGGTGATGTGAGGAAAACCTAGAATGCACCGGGCGCGTGATTTTCGGAGTTTGGCCTAGATCCAAAGGGGCAAATCAAAAGCTTTATTTATGACAACTCTATCAAATTCTTATTATCAATATTGTTGCTGACGCTAGTTGTATATGAGTCATGTCAATGCTCGCCAATCACCATGTGGAAGGTGTTTATTCCATGGGACATAAACAAGAGTTAATATCAGGTATAGGATTGGCGATTTTGTCAGTTTTTGGCTATTTTTGTAATAGATATCCCAAATACATTAAGGATTCCAAAAACTCTAGCATCATACATTTACTAAAAACGAGTTTGCTTTAAAGAAAATCGTTATCGAACAAAAAATACCAAATTTGACGTTCATTCTATATTATGTTGCAGCCGATATATCATATTTCATTTTGATAACCAAGTCTCTAGCAGTGCAACTTTGGAGATAAAATTATGTATATTTAGGGATTGCAATATCGGACCAAAAGTTCAATACCGGTATTCAGTATTTTTTAGATCTTAATACCGGTAGTAGAAGTTTTAGAAAATGCAAAAAATACAGGTGTTTCTTTGTTTTATTTGCTTTGTTTTATTTGCTAGTTTTTTTCTAGCTTTATTTATTATTTATTATTGCTAGTTTTTTTCTAGCTTTATTTATTATTTATTATTTCTAGTTTTTTTCTAGCTTTATCTATTATTTATTATTGCTAGTTTTTTTGTGTATAAATATCACAAAAAATAATTCGTAATTTTTAAATTATAACAATATATAAAGAATCACAAAAAAGTAAAGAGACATCTTATTTATTTAAATCACAAACATAGTGTAAATATCACTATTCAGACTGTGGTGCTATTACAAATATTTGAAGTGTTTTCTTAAAAAAACATAATGCATTAATTGTACTTTCATTAAGCCTGGAACGTAATTATGTGCAAGAATTATCATCTATCGAAAGCGTTCTTTCGGCATCTACGCTAATTGGTGGTACTGTTAGCAATACGCGATATAATTTTTCCGAGTATTTATCTCTAAATCTCTCATCTTCAAATAAATCAATTTCTCATCGGATGGGGTTTTGGATATAGCTGATTTCTGTATTGTATTTTGATTTGGTGAAATTTTTTTAGTTATCGCGCGCGCGCGCTAATTCTAATTTTTGTTCAAGAGATAATTCCTTTCCAGTATCAACATTAGTGTCATCATCATCTTCGATAACTGTCCCAAATTCTTCTGAATGTGGATAAGGTTTGTTGGTAACAAATTTTAAGAAAATTTACTATAAACTTGATCAAATTTAAACTGGTTAGTCTCTTTTCTTCCTTTTTCATTTCCATTGATAAAATCCTGATAATATGTAAATACACAAGTATGATATGCAAATACAATGTGAACAACAAACTCCCCAATTTAAAAAAATATCCAAATATTACGCATTTTCTTCACAACTACAGCCATGTTTTCACAGAAACGAATATCAGACTACGAATCCTGTGCGTGTGCAGTATCGCTCTGAGCTGTAACAGGATAATTTTGCCTCCCCCCACCTCCTTGGATAATTCACAAATTTTATCATTACTCTTGATTGTACGATCCAACTTTATATTCGCAGTCTAATTAATTTCTCCGTTAGGGAGACATAAAAACCAAAACGTATACTATTTTGCTGGGTTGGCAATCACTGGACATATAATGGAGACAGTTTAGGAAAAAAAAAATTCTATTAAATACCGAAAAACCGGTATTTAAACTTGTGAATACCGGCATTACAAAATTGTACAAATGGCTCAAAATACCGGTATATGGTATACCGGTACACCGGTATTGCAATCCCTACATGTATTGTGTTATGCAGCGGAAAGAATTGAAAAGACGGTATGGCCATCCTTATATACAAGAAAGGTTTTCCTATTTCACATACGTTTAGTGTTATTTGTTAAATATTAAAAGAAAATATGAAGCATCAAACTAAAAAAAATATGTATACGAATACCAAAAAATGACTAAAATTTTCAGAATGTAATATTGAAAATTATGTGATATGCCACACGTATCTTTGAATTTCGTACTTGGCAATGTTTCCTATTTTTATTCTTAACATGAAATATGTTTATTAAGGTATCCGACTACGTTCGGAACCATGATTTTGCAAAAGCGTATAAATGGAAAATATTTATGATATTTAGTGTCACTTAGATTAGAAAATGTATATAAAATCGTTTTAAGAATAGTATTACAATAAAAAATTACTTAAGTACAATATTTTGACAAAAAATGAACATAGAATGACCCATTTTCAAAATATTCTCCTTTTGTGAAAAAGGTTTCTATTATAATAATATTTTGCCTGTGCATAGCTCAGACCTCTGTACAGAGGCTCAACTAGAATTTTTGAAATATATAACTGAGAAGTGGGTTTATCAATGTTTTACGACAACAGAGGGGAGGAAATTTTAAGAAAGAAACTCCTATAATTATTTTAATTGGTTGTAACTATGAAAATAATGTAAATTTTCAAAAAAAAAATTGTTCAGACTCTGGAAAAGTCTTTATTTTATACAAACACAAAATATTTTTATTTTAGAAGCATTTCTTATAAAAGGAGAACATTTTGAAAAAAGGTTATTCTAAGTTAATTTTTTGCGAAAATATTGTATTTAAATAATTTTTTTGTCAAAATATCCTTAAAACAATTTTATACATGTATTCTAATCTTTAAATATCATGAAAATTATCCATTTATGCGCTTTTTTAAAATCACGGTTCCAAACGTAATCTGGGATACCTTAAGGAAATAAATCACTGGGTGATAAGTGTTTTGTTCTCGTTTGTATTCAAATATCTACGCATGTTTATTTCTTAGATGAATACACAAAGTAATACAATCATAACAATTTTATTTTTTAACATTTTAAATTAATTTTTACTTAGACTTATTTCGGAAGCAGGACATATGGTATGGTAATTTTTTCGTAAATATAATAATTCCTTCATCATGATATTCAATTTATTGGTTACACTTTTAGAAATTTGTTAGCGTACATATATCCTAGTTTTGTGAGTTCGATCACATGATGAGTAGAAAATTATACACTAATATACACGAGCTAAAAAAAATTTTAGTTAAGCTTAGAGAGAGATTATTTCAAACGTTATTTCTGGACATATATTCTCCGAAAGCTGGGAATTTTGTTCCGTATGCCAATTGGAAACATTAGCTAGACTGCATAGATATGTCATTTCCGTCAACCTAGCCTAGGCATAGGCCAAGACCATACCCCCATAATTTAGGTTAGGAGTCTTATATCTTTCACGCAAGAGGATTGCACAACAATAAATTCACAAAGATCAATAGATTCACAAAGGCTACACATCTGTCAAAAGTAAGTGTAATCAGAAAATTTTAAAAGAAAAAAATGGAGGGGGAGGGGTGTTTTACGAGACTACAATTCATTCTAAGTGAAAAGACGCGGTGTTACAGATTTGTATATATATGTACATTTATTTCTGAAAAGTTATCGTAAAATCCAGCGTATAGCGCGCGCACTTTAATACAAAAAATAAGATCGAAATTTCCGAGTGCGCGTTATACGCCAGGTATAAAAATATTAGCTTCAAAAATAAAAATAACAAAAACAAAACGAGTCTTACAGTAGTTGCATATGATGTGTAACATCTGGCATGTTATCGTGTGGTATATATGGAATATTAACTTTTTTTCTGAAAAAAATATGAATCGGGTATGATCGGAAATAATTTTCTATCGAATAATTATATCTTTAATGAAAACTGTATTTAATTAACAACAGGAGTAATGTGCAATATTTTATCAAGAATAATTATTCTTGTTCAATTTGGGGACGATCGGAGACAATAGACTTATGATAACTAAAATATGACACATACTTGTGATTTCAAAGTATTTAAAAACCGTTGAAAAACAGCGTCAATAACAGTACCACTGTTAGCAGTCGAAACATTTTGATTTGTGTTCATTTCGAGCTTGAGTTCATCATTCCTAAAAGCTATGAGTGGCTCAGCTTTTGGCAAACTGAAGTTAAAATTAAAATGACCACTCAAAATCAGGGGAAGCGAGTGATAATTTTTTTTAAAAGAGTAGAACCACCTTTGTTATATGGTAAAAGTACAAAATGCAGGAAATCTTTAATTTTTTTTAACCGTTTGATTCGAAGAAATGTATACGACCACCGAAATCACTGTTTGTCCATTTTCAAATAAGCATTCTGCCACATTTATATCCCCCAATATCGTAACTAACGGACTTAGAGTCAAGCGCTCGAGTGCTTGATGGCTACTAGAGTTGGACCCCCATGCGAGGGTAGAGAAAATATACAGCCATGCACTCTCATTGGTCAAATCAAGTAGCGCTCGATTACGCCACATCCGTCCCTTTTCACGAAATCACCCCCACAAAAACCAGCAACCGAGAGGAAAGATGTTACACATCAAAAAGGATGAGACCATTAAAAAAAATTAGACTCCTACATAAAAGGGAATATTATGTAAAAGAAATGACATACCTAAGGAATTTAAAAGGTTGTAGTTAGATGTATATACATTTTTTGTTCAAAAATTCCTCGGATAATATCTTGAATAAATGACTTCCAAGCGCATAACAATGCACATATACAATTCAGGATTTCCTCGCAAAAAAAAGGGTTCGCCTTATATGACTAATATAGCCAAAAATTAAAAATTGCTGGTTGAAACTATAGGCATTATACGCCGGATTTTACGGTAAATGGAAGTGTTTGAAAATATTTACACTAAAGTGAAATATTTGAAACATTCATCATTTTCAGAAATTTTTATTTTAAATGAATATCAAATACACACAATGAGATGTTTAACTGGTAGGAATAGGAGAAAATAATAAATGTGTTTTGCGACAAAAAAACTGAAAAGGCATTTTTTCTTGAAATTTCCTCAAGTTCAAATGTGGGGACCCAAAATTGCCTTCAGCGGGCCACACGTGGGCCGCAGACCACGTGCTAAAGAACCCTAATTTAGGTGAAAGGCAGTAGTCAGTCTTATTTTAAGTGTACGTGATTGTTAGTCACGCACATTTTTTATTTTTTACGCTTTACGGTTTGTACGAGTCCAGTGAAATACGTTTAACGGGAAAACTTTTAAGGTATCCGACTAGGGAATTTAATTCATTAATTAAAAATTTCGTATTTTTCCGTTCTATTTAATTCATTAATTAAATTAAAAAATGAATAAATAGTAATAAACAAAAGTAATAGTCTAACAGCATATATATCGAAAGGAAAATTGTTCGTTGCGTCCCTGTAGCAGACACAACGAACGACTTCTAATCCAAAGGTCTTGAGTTCGAATCCCACCTAGGATGGCCTCATTTCTGTGGGAATGGGATTTCTTTTTTACTATACTATTTTATTAGAATTAAAGTATCCGACTACGTTCGGAACCGGGATTTTAAAAAAGTACATAAATGGATAATTTTCATGATATTTAGTGTCACTTAGATTAGAATGCATGTATAAAATTGTTTTATATAAGGACATTATGACAAAAAAAATTATTTAAATACAATATTTTGGCAAAAAAATTAACTTAGAATAACCTTTTTTCCAATAATCTCCTTTTGTAAAAAATGCTTTTATTGTATTAATATTTTGCCTGTATATAGCTCAGACCTCTGTCAGAACAGTTGATTGAACCACACCAATCACAAAGAGTATCACAATAAAAAATCTAAAAAAACATCATGAAATGCTTCAATTTTATTTGGTTTGTTTTAACATATTTTGTCGTACAAAATAAAGAGCACTGTTAAATTTATTCACCATGTATTACGCTATCTGAAATCCCTCTGAGAAGTAATTTCAAATTATTAATGGTTTGTCTTTGCATTAGGTCTCAATTTTCGAATGTTAGCTCCAATACTGCTACATGCAATTAAATATCGTTATCCGTGTCCGTTGACAAGAATTAATGATGCACACACCGGTGTCGAATGAACTCCTTCCCCTCCTAGTAAGCATTTAAAAATTGATAAATAACGATGTTAAATGTTCAAAAATAGAATTAAAGGATTTTTTAATTACTTTAATTGCTTAAAATATTTAATTGGTTGTTTTTACTTTTTAAAAAAATTGTGAAAAGTCAAGATAAACGATGATAATTTTTTAACTATATGAATAATTATACTACTAATATACAGAGAAAGTTTATACTACATAAGTATGATGCATATATATATATATATATATATATATGTGTGTGTATATATATATAAATATCAGTGGCGCACACAAGGGAGGGGTCCTGGGCGTCCAGACCCCCCACCAAAGCCCTTGATTTTTTTTTCGGATTGATTATAATTCTAAGTATATAGTACGAAAAATTTAATTAAATATCTGTTATTAATGATTAATTTTATTAATTAATGCTGATTATTTATTCAATAATTAGTTTTTCAGTGTGTTTTGTTCCCGAAAATCGACAAAATCAAAAGGAGCATAATACAAGA
>BMAV01005746.1:278569-319690 GCA_019973955.1 Trichonephila inaurata madagascariensis | reverse complement strand
TCTACACCTCCATAATTTAAGCATGGGCTAGAAGGGAAGGAAATATTCTCCAGCACCCTGCATCTGTGATTTCTGAAGCAAAATCTGTGAGTGGTTAGACTACAATACGCGATAATTCGAAGGTATCTTAGAAAACTCTCTACAATTCGAACACTCACTGTCACGTACAGTCCTATATTAAACAGGTTGGACCTTACAAATTTTGTGTTGCATTGTCACTGCGTGTTTCTCCTGTAAAGTATCCTCTTTGACGATCATCTGTCTGCTACCCCTACTTAGTGTGTTCTGGTTCCTCAGGCGAAAAGGCACTTTTATTGCTTTTCTTCTTTAAGTGGACAATAGACCGACCGCACCTGTTGAGCCGAAAAAACTTCTTTCCCCTTCTTTTCCAAATAAAACTCAATTTCCAAACTTCAGCCACTGGAATAAGGAATCATACATAATTTCAAAATTTTTATCAGCGTGAAGAGTAGTTAAAAGCGTTTTGGATAACACATTGAAAATCACCAGAATGTAATTATCTCTTTTTTAACGGTTTTTATCATGTGTGATAAGGTTTGGAAAGCTGTCATTTCTTTGACAATTCAGAACTATTTTGAAAAGCTGGGTTTACTAAAGCTGAATCTGGTTGATGTGCATGATACACTTATGGAATGTAATACTGAACCATCCCTTTGGGAAGCTCTCCCAGTACAAGCTTTGACGTTTGACGACTACGAGAATGTTGAAACAGACATCGCTGAATGGGAAATATTATCTGATGTTGAAATTGTCTTTTTTGGACCGTAATAATACAGAAAGTGACGAAGACGAATCGGAGGAGTGGACTCCGATAATTCTGATAGAAGCTAGTGTCACTAAAACTACTGAACTTTTTTGTTCAAAATCATGTTGATGCGAACATCTTTCAATCTTTCTTTACTCTAGAAAATCTATTGACAAAGTTAGATTGAATGTCATAAAACAAAAGAAGATAACAGATTTTTGTCAAAAAAGATTAATTATGTACACACAGTATGTATTATTTTAATAATTATTTTTAATGCATAAATGTATTTTTTTATAATACTGGACTTTTAACTTCTGTGTGATATCTATACAGTATAATATGTGTACTATTTAAATATACTGTAAAATAATTTTATACATATATACAATTTTTGTTTTATTACATAGTTTCAAATTTAAATGTTCAGAAATCAAAATCGAATTTCTCTTAGTATATTTTGGGAGTTCTTTTTAACCCTCTTGATAATTCGAAGTTTTTCATTGGTGGGGGCCCCCCCCCCCAACTTCGAATTATCGAGAGCCGACTGTAGTCGGATGTACGAGAAGAATCTTTGGTCACTCATAGGAAAGAAATCTCAATTCAAAACGGATTTTCTGACTTTCTTAGTGGACCGCAAAGAATTCTTCGAGGGTTGAATGGGGCCGACGGCCATCCATTTGCTCACCCCTGTTGTACAATAATAATAATTTGCTTACAATAGCTAAGACTTATCTACAGAGTTGAACTAGGATTTTTGAAATTCATAATTCAAAAGGTGATTTATTCATTCATACTTTAATAGGTCAAAGTCGAGGAACTGTAACGAAAACACCTCTTTTTATTTCATTTGAGAGTAACTTAAAATAATGTGAATTTTTCCAAAATCCTGGTTCAGTCCGTGTACGGAAGTCCTAGCTATGTATAGGCAAGATATTATTATAGAAGCTTTTTTCATAAAAAGAGAATGACGTGAAAATATGTCTTTTTTTTTTCATGCCAAAGATTTATATTTAAGGTATCCGACTACGTTCGGAACCGTGATTTTTAAAAAGCGCATAAATGGATAATTTTCATGATATTTAGTGTCACTAAGATTAGAACACATGCATAAAATTGTTTTAAGGACATTTTGACAAAAAAAAATTATTTAAATACAATATTTTGGCAAAACATTAACTTTCAATAATCTTTTTTCAAAATGTTCTTCTTTTGTGAAAGATGCTTCTATTATATAATAATATTTTGCCTGTATATAGCTTAGACCTTTCTGCAGAGGCTCACCTAGAATGTTTGAAAAATTCACATTATTTTCAGAGTTACCACCCATTGAAATAATTATTGGCGTTTTTTTCTTAAAATTGTTCCCCTCTGTTGTAAAATATGGATAAACCCACTTCTAAGTTATATATTTCAAAAATTCTAGTTGAGCCTCTGTAGAGAGGTCTGAGCTATATACAGGCAAAATATTATTATAATAGAAGCATTTTTCACAAAAGGAGAACATTTTGAAAAAAGATTATTCTAAGTTAATTTTTTGCCAAAATATTGTATTTAAATAATTGTTTCTTGTTAAAATGTCCTTAAAACAATTTTTTACATGTATTCTAATCTAAGTGACACTATATATCATGAAAATTATCCATTTATGCGCTTTTGCAAAATCACGGTTCCGAACGTAGTCGGATACCTTAAGTAATTTTTTGTTATAATGCTCTAAAAATCTTTTATACGTATATACTAATTCAGGTGGTCCTAATGTCAAAAAAGTAATCATTTTTACGTTTTTGCAAAACCATGGCTTCAAACGTAGTCAGACACCTTGAAATTGGTGTCTTATTTTTATTGATCTTTAAATAATGATTGATAAGAAAATAGTTGAACGTACTAACAATGAAGAAAAATAATTTTTCTCCTCATTAATCAGTCAGAGATTGCTCATAGATACTACGAGTGTCACACAGTTGCAATATATTCATCATTGAAATGCCTTATTTAATCAACACACAGTCCTTATCTGCTTTTAACTGGTACGGGCAAACGAAAGCTGGTCACAATCGATTTGCCCGTAAGCTGCACGGGCACACACTGATATTTTCTCCTTTCAATCCTTGTGATTTGCACATATTTTTAATTCTAATAGTGATATTATTAGTGGTAGTATTTTTAAGAGATGCTGTTTGTCTATGGTACTGAAATACTTATCTGGGAATTTCTTTGTGGTAAAGGAGGGAATTAATTTTTCACACTGAAGGCAGGAATTTGGATTCTCGAAAAAATTCTATAAGAACAGGGACTGGCAAGGCAACGTGCAATTTGTTGCTTGAGAAGAAATGAAAATGGAAAGATTATTAAAAAAAGCCGATATTATCTCTGTCCCCATTGCAATGTTAGACTTTGCACACCATGTTTCAAATGATGTGTACATTTACGTATATGCACACACATACAAAACCCTCAATTGTTTGCCCATGAAAACTTTTTGCAAGAATGAGAAAAATTCTTTTAAGATGTATGGAACATTCTTCATAGCAAGTAAAGTGTACTTATAAAAATCAAACACAATTAGGATTTTTTGTGTTCCACAATTATAAAATAAAATATAGCGTGGAAACATTAAAATTGAAAATAAAAATAAAATTTTTCCATGTTTGATTTTTATTAAGTATTATGCTTAGTTATTTGCAATAAAAAATGTGCTTTTTTAGGGGGAAAAAATGATCGCTTAAGGGGTTAAATCTCAATCCGTCAGTCACTGAAGTCTAGTAGTGCACGATATCTCATTTCCTTGTTAAAATTTTGGTATCTTATTTTCACTCTCGCTCAATTTAAACGAAATACCTCATTAATATTCTAAAAAACAGGAAATCCAACACTTGTTTATATCAAAACAAAATAAAAACGTTAATTGAACGATTACGAATTCCAAAACGAATCACATGACGAGCAACACTTTTTCCCCACCCTCTTTAATAGTACTGTGAAAAAGGTTAAGGTTAAAAACTCCCATTTTCGCCTTGCACAGAACAACCCTGACGAAGTTTGTTGACAACCGCCACTTGGACGAGAAAAAGTACCGCGTTCGAATTCCTCAATACCAAACCTCGCGACGTCGTGTCGGAAGCTACACAACAACTTTACCAACTTCCTTACAGTCCCATTCGAAGTTTTTTGGCGACCGCCAAAAAGTTCTTGGCTTCTTGTGAAAGTGAGCCAGCGTCTTAAAAAAGACCCACTGGATTTGCTCCTGAAATCAGTTTAGACCACGTGATTCTTTGATCAGCATTCTACTGCATCAGGCGAAAAATATTGCTAAATAAACTAGATCTTTTTGTTCCTTCAAATTGACGGTTAAAAAAATCAGCTTTGAAAATTTTTCTTTTGTGCGAGAACAATTTAGTGAAAAAATTAATGTGTGTGCCGTTACTCTGATTTTAAAGACCTCATAATCATGAATTATTGCTTTGGATAATTACGATAATTATATATGGTTTGTTCCGAAGTACTTCATACAATATGGGGTAAGTAATTCTTAATTTAGTTTATTATTTGCAGTTCTTGTTTGATTTATTTGCAGCAAATAATCTTTTATAGTTGTTGGAGTTTTAATATATTGATGAGTTTAATTTATAAGCATAATAAATTTTGTAGCATAATAAATTTTAGCATAATAAATCTTGTAGTTTTATTAAAATCTATCAAAATAAAACCGCGCACTAAAATTAGGTTTTTTCAATGTGCTTTCCAATCTTAATTTTTTTTTTTTTTTCCGCAGCAGTTGTAGTTTTTTTTATATAATTAAATGTAAATGATGTTCTAACGAACTGGATTATATTTTAAAAGTAATTAAAACGTAGACCGTATTCAAACAGTTGTGATTATACCGTCATAAAAAAGCTCTTAATACTCTTTCAATACATACAATATAAATATTATATAACGGTTAATTTTTTATTTTTTTACATTTTAAAATGAGAAAATACAGAACGTCCCCCTACTATAATTAAAAACTTTTCCCCCCTATTTTTAAAGAAAACTATTTCTGTAGTTAATTAAGACTCTAGTACGTTACTAATTTACAAATATTTGAAAAAATCCTCCATAATTCTTAAAGCTATTATAATAATATAAGTATAAAACAAGTTAAAAATGTATAAATTAAAAAAAAATATAAGAACATGTTTGAAAAAATGCTATTAAAATACTTTAACAAAAATTATTGCTAATAATTTTAACCGTACCAATTTTTTCTTGTATATTGAGGAGAAATTTTTTATTGAAGGAAATAGTAATTAAACTTTTATATCGATGTTTCTTGTCAATTTATTTTTTTCTACTAAAATAGCATAATATTTAGGTACTGTATTAAACATAATTTGTATAATTTTATTCATGATAAAAATATAGCAATTAGCGAAAAATGTTAACTGTCATTATTTCCGAAATAAAATGCACATTTTTTTTACAGATAATTAAAAATTATTTGAAGCAAAGTTTAACAAATTGAATTAGTTTTAAACTCTGAGAGTAATCTAAGACTTTTAACTTTAAAAAAAATTATATTATACTTTATTCCCATATAAATTAATTAATACAACTCTTAATTAAAGTACAATTCTTTTTGTAAAATATTTTTCTTAAATAACATAGCGAATGGAATAATGGAATGGGGTCTGATATAATTTGCAGTTTTTAATTATTTGAATAAATTACACTGGATTAAACTGCTTATCTTTTCTAAATATTACCAAAAATTCCCATTTTTATATTTTTCGAAAAGCTTTTAAAATATAATTTATTTGCTTTAATTTTAAAATATTCAAACTATATATTCAAGTATTTAATATAATCCTGTATGAAATGTATTTTAACTTTTTTATCAACGAAATTTTATTATTTGAAAGTAAATTCTGTGAAAATTTAAGATGAGATAAAACTTTACGAGAAGAAATATTTTATAAAAGAAATAATCTCTTATAAATGAAATAATTTTTTGACTGCTTTTATCTTTCATAAATTATTCGTTTTGCTAATAACTTCTTTCTTTTTGTATCAGTACCCACGTATAATGGATTAATAACAAGATATAAAAATTTGCTCTTAAATAGCAAATTGACGTAGGCAAAAACATATAAATAATTTTTAATGGGTTTTATTTTAATTATTTTTTTAATCGACTATCATCTCCGAAAAATTTTATTATGAGTGCCGTTTTACTCTAATACAATTCACTTCTGAGGATCTGATGTTTTTACTGGAGAATTACGCAAGTGCTCGTCTTTTTTTTCTAAATAGAAGACAAACGGAAAAGCCTATCCTACGTCTTAAGGACGTCATCGTAACCGCTTCACTTGTTGTTTTGAATGTTTGTAGCTCTGGCTAAAATTGGACATAATTACATTTCCTTAGCTTGTTGATAATCATGCTAGTGCGGTTTGAATGTGATGCATAGAGTTACATAAGAATGAATTCATCTGGAATAATTCAGGCATATAAATTCATATTATCAATTTATGATTCTTCATGAAGATTCTTTATAAAAGAATCCTCATTTTTATTCGTGCACCGCAGGGGTGTCAAACTCTCGGCCCGCGGGCTGCATGTGGCCCGCAATGAACATTTTTATGGCCCGGCCAATATAACGGCAGACAATAATATATAATAAAATAACAAACCGACACAGAATATATAAAAATAAGATAGAAATAATTCGCTAAACATTTTTTTTAATTATGTACTTTTCTTTGCTATTACTAACTCCTTAACTACCGCCGGCGTATATATACGTCTTTCTCAATCGGTACGTTAAACACTCGGACGTATATATACGCTTTTCCAAAATACGATCCTTTTCTTTGCGCTGCTATCAATAAAACTATTCCGAAGGCTTTGGAATGCAATAAAATAACCTTGACAGTGTTTGTGAAGGATTTACATATTTTAGAGAAAAAAATTTGCTCTTATTTGTGCCTTCTCTTTTCCCTCCAATATATTGCACAATTGTGCGATTGTGTGAAAAGTGATCGCACTGGGGAATGAATCACGTAACTGAAAGTTATGCGAAGCAGTTAAGGGGTTAAGCAAAATGCATACATTTATTTTGAATGCCCTACACTTAGGTAAATGTGATATCTATTTTTCTATGAGCATTAATTTTTTTGAGGCCCACCTAAGCCTTGTGTGTTTGTCCCAAGTTAGCCTTTAAGTAATACTCGACTTACGCTTCTTTAATTTAAGCGAACCCGTAGTTAAGCGGTTTTCAAATCTCGTCAATTCTACTTTTGTGTTTGAGAAAAGAAAATTCATAAAATTAGTGAAATTTGTAATGGGCTTAAAAAAGTTATCAATCTTCCTAGGCAAATAAATTTTAAGTAGATAGTTATGACGTTTAAGAACTGCTGGATTCCCACTATCAGGAACTGACAATGGATAAGCTTATAGAAATGCATGAACGAGACCAAAACTTTGAAGAACATGAGTATTTATACCCAGTTCAGTCAGAAGATCGAATGACGGTTGGGAATTTGACAGAAGGCCTCAGTTTATATAAAAATGGGTGACAAATTTTAGAATATATAGACTCCAATGATCGTATTTTTTCAACGAAACAAGGAATAAAAATTATAGCATGCTACGAGAAAATTTTGCAGGAGAAAAAAAAATCTGTGAGCCAGCAGACTATTTTGTTACATTTACGAAACCCCTTCTACATCAAAATAACTTCGTTTTGCGATTTTGTATTTGTATTATCTAAAATTTTATTAAATATTTTTTCTTAATTATTAATTTCTTTCGTCTTCGGTTCCAAATCAAAATAATTCATATGCATTTATATGAGAAATCATAGCCCGACTTACGAGAATTTAACTAACGCGGTTTTCACTCATTTCCACATATTGCGTCAGTTGTCGGGGTATTACTGTATTATAAAGTAAGTACTTAATCACAAAATCTGACCGTCAAAGCAAAAAGTATAAACGCGCACAAAAGGCTGAAAACATTAAGAAACAAAGACATAATATAAACACCATATAAAAGAAATCTCAAACATTAATTGAAAATTCAAATATTTTTACTTGTTTATAGTTAAAATTCTAATTTGCAAAGAATATTTTTATCAACGCTTTAAGCTTTTGCGGTTTTCATTTTAAATCACACGTATTTTGATATATTTCGTTGACTTTCAGTACTTTGGTTAAAATTGATTTTTAAAAGCTAATTTTTATTCATGTAATTATTTTCAACCTCTTGCAGTACAAATAAAACGGATTTTACTGTACATTTTCTCTTTCCCCGGAAGTTTGCATTTCCGGTATCGCTGAGAAAAGAGGGTCGTAGTTTGAGTATTCGTAACAAAACAAGATCGTCACCCGATTGTCGACAATTTTTGATGCCTCGGAGACGTAAAAGTCTGTGATGGCACAAAAAAAATAATGTCTCCCAGGCGTCGATATATGTCAAAAGTTCAATGTACTTCATAATTCATTAAATAATTATGAAACTTCTACAACAAATTTTTTAATCGAGCATTTATATTGATTTCTTCTTGAAATTTATGTTTCATCGAACTGAGCATATTTCATGCACTACAATTTTGTGGGTTTCTTTTCATTATAATGTTGAACGTTCTCTTCCACACAATAAAAAAATATTAAAAATTATTCTAATTATTACTGACAAATTTTTAAAAGTTTAACATATTGTCTTGACGTTGGGAAAACTCAACCATGCAAAATTTAAAAGCATTTCACAAAAAGAAGTGATGAAAATCGTTCAGAAAACTTCAAAACTTAATTAAGAATGCATATAAACTTTGAAAAAAGAGTGCTATGAGTACAAATATTTAACATATTATTATTTTTTTCAAATATCTTTTCGAAATAATTTTTTGATTCATTTAATACAGTTTTTTTCTATTAAATTAGTCCCATAATTTTTTTTATGCTTGCAATAGAAACTTTGCACTAAAAACAAATAACTGTCAAATGGACGGAAGCTCTTTGTATATATGCAACAAGACATGAAGAGTTATGTATAAAATAGTAAATAATATAAACATTTGTACCTAAAAAGCAATGTAAGATAAATTTTTACTAAGTAACTCTATGCGTTAATTTCCATTTAGGTTTATAGAAACATCCACATTCTATAATAAGCATATGCTCAAATATATGTTTATTATAGGAAACAGTATTTAGTCCTTTTACTAAACACTAAATACTTCATGTTATGAAAAATAGCTTGATTTGAAATAAATTAAATATTATCTGATTAGTTGTTTGTTTATTGGGGTTGCACTTTGAAGAAACACAAGGGCTATTTGTTGTGGCATAACGAACAACCCCGCAACCAATGCATCGCGGAGAGGGCGGTACTCTAGGGGCCCAAAGCCTATGTTACGTTATGATTTTACAATCCTTTGTAAGATACGGCTTTGGGCCCCAAACCTGACTTTGCAGGAGGACCTTAATACTCTCCGTTACGCTACTGGCTATTTGCGTTGGATCTTAATCCATTAACCCAGGGGTGTCCAACCCAAATGACCTTGCGGGCCACTTCGGAAAAGCATTATAATCTCGCGGGCCGCACATAAAAATATGTACCTTTATATCAGATTTGGAAACAAAAAAAAAAACATTTATTGGAGTGAAAGTTTAAAACAGAATGAATTATTATTATTGTTTTCATTATTTTTCATGTTTACAGACATATATAATATAATAATGTTTATATAATACAATGATCAAATAAAGTTTAAAATATTACAGTTGCCATTTTCTTGAAAATTACGGTGTTCCTTTTGAATTGATCTTTCGTTACTCATTGTTGAAATTTGATTGTGCTGTCATTCGCAAACAATTAAGTATACATTGCCCTTACCTTAACTGTCCTGAATATTTTTTTTAAACTTTATAAGACATCTCTGACTGCATCTTGCTTTTTGGGCACTCCAAACAGAAAAGAAGGAGAAATGAAGGACGCACACACAAAGAATCATGTACCATCCATAGTAAAGGATACACATAATGCAATTCGGAATTTATTAAAAAATTAATTTATTATATTAAAATCAAATGTAACTGTTTAAAAAAATATAAATCTATTTTATTCTAAAGGGCATTTCTATTATCAAAAAGGATTTATTTTTAAACAAGAACAGGTAACAGGCAATACATTGTAGATTTATATATATGTATAAATTTCCTCTCAAATAAATTTAAAAATAAAAATCTTTAAAAACCTGATATTTAAATTTTTTTTAAAAAAAAGAGTCGTTGGGCCGCATCTTACGTACTGGCGGGCCGCATGTTGGACACCACTGCATTAACCGAGCAATTTGTTTACCCAAAATGTTTTAAAAAAGGCACATTTTTTTATTAGATATAATTAAACACCATACTTAAAAAAATAAGAAAATGGAAGAGTTTTATTTTCATTTTAAAGTGCTTACACCGTTTTTATTTTAAAATTATGGAACATAAAAACTTTTTAATGCTTGCTTTTGTAAATACTCTGCATGATATGCAGAATTTTTCATATATCTTAGAAAAATGTTCGTATTGATATTTTCTCAAACGGTTGGGGACTTAGTGTGCGTGTTTGAAGATGTTTATGTGTGTGCAGTGCCGATTTACCCATTGAACGCTTGGGCAGACTGAAAGGGCCCGGATAAGCTGGACTTAACCAAATTATCTCGTAAAAAAAATCTCGATCCGCCAGTGAAGAGGGGACCCGTTGATCTTCTGCGCCCAGGGCTCAAAATGAGCTTAAATCGGCATTACCCTGAATTTTGATCCAAATAATCAGCAGACAGTTCTGAATCTGTCTCCAAATTTAATTCATCCTTTCACAAAAAAAAAAAGTGTTCTTTGTCGTCTGTGTTGTCCTTATTTCAAAAATAGCCGGTCTCAGCACAAAAGCATTGCATAAAGTAGAGCACAATTTTAAGGATCTAAATTTTTGCCTTCATCAAAGAAAAATTCCCGTCTTCACCAGAAAGAATATGCCAGATGAAAAGCAGTTCAGTATCGTATAGTCAAACTACATCGCCTTTTCAAAACACTAGCAATAAATAATATTACCAAAAGAATTAAAAATACACGCAAATCAAAGAAAGATATCAAAGAAAATATCAGTGCCCATACAGAGTACAGGCAAACCCGTGGCAGCCAAATTTCAGTATAGCCCGTACAATGTACAGGAAAATAGGTGAAGGGGTTAATTTTGAACTACAGTCAAGTGAAGAGGTCGACACATGATCTGGCAACCCACTCTCTAAATTTACACACCACCCCAACATCAGGACTTAAACCCCTCGATAGATTTAACATGCATCAGCCCTTATACATGAAAGGATTTTAGGGGAAACAGAATCGAATCCACGACCTGACAGAAATAATGTTGGTCATGAACTCGGGACCCTGACTACTCTCATCTATAGAAGCATGCTAAATAATTTCTGATGTACGTGTATTAAACCTTTAAGGTATCCGACTACGTTCGGAACCGTGATTTTGCAAAAGCGTGTAAATGGATAATATTTATGATATTTAGTGTCACTTAGATTAAAATACATGTATAAAATTCTTTTAAGGACATTATGACAAAAAAAATTATTTAAATACAATATTTTGGCAAAAAATTAACTTAGAATAACCTTTTTTCCAAATGTTCTCCTTTTGTCAAAAATGCTTCTATTGTATTAATATATTTTGCCTGTATTTAGTTCAGACCTCTGTACAGAGGCTCAACTAGAATTTTTGAAATGCATAACTCAGAAGTCGGTTTATCCATGTTTTACGAAATCAGAAGGGAGAAATTTTAAGAAAATACGCCGATAGTTATTTCAAATGGTTGTAACGCTGAAAATAATTTGAAATTTTCAAAAATCATAATTGAGCCTCTGTACAGAGGTCTGAGCTATATACAGGCAAAATATTAATACAATAGAAGCATTTTTTACAAAAGGAGAACATTTGGAAAAAAGGTTATTCCAAGTTAATTTTTTGCCAAAATATTTTATTTAAATAATTTTTTTTGTCGTAATGTCCTTAAAACAATTTTATACATGTATTCTATAATCTAAGTGACACTAAATATCATGAAAATTATACATTTATGCGCTTTTTTAAAATCATGGTTCCGAACGTAGCCCGATACCTTAAGGATAGAAACATTAAATTATAGCAACTACAGATAAAGTAATTTGCGTTGTAATTATAAATAAATTACAAATGCTAATAGCAAAGCCGATGTAACTTAAAAAAAAAAGTTTTTCACATAATTACTTGAAAGGAGGATTATAGTAAGCTCTTTTTTCAAGTTAATTGCCAATTAAATGTTTTAATTAAATAAAATGAATTTGGAACGAAATATTTTTAATTGCAAGAGCAAAACTGCTGCAATTTTGGAAAGAAAATAAGAACCTTTACCACAAAATTGCTTACATTTTTGTGGAGAAATAGTAAATTTCTCTTTTATTTCACTTTTTCTTTAAAAAGTTTAATGTTAAAAATATCTTAGTGTACTTCTCTAACATAATCAAGGAAATGAATAAAATATTAGATAATCGAAATTAATTCAAAATTGAAATTAAAGCACTTAAGAATTTGTAATTAAATAATTATTTATACAATCTAAATTTGAAGTAAGCTATATTTTATTTGCGTATGCGGCCGCAGTAGTCCTGTGGTCATGGCTGGGGTGTCATGAATTCGACCCTGGTACCGCTGAAGATTCGCCGTGCA
Source organism: Trichonephila inaurata madagascariensis (assembly GCA_019973955.1). Taxonomy (NCBI): domain Eukaryota; kingdom Metazoa; phylum Arthropoda; class Arachnida; order Araneae; family Nephilidae; genus Trichonephila; species Trichonephila inaurata. The sequence goes on along the minus strand of BMAV01005746.1, from coordinate 307,177 downwards.
GAGGTGGCCGATGCATGTTAAATATGTCGAGGCTTAAACGTCCTCCTGTCGGTGTAGTTCGGAAGTTAGGAGGGGGAGTGTCAGCTCAGGTGTCTTCTCGTAACTTGACCATTGTTCAAAATTATGAGGTTTGTCACCAAAAGCCCTCATGTAGTTGAATAGTGCGACGTTAATACTAAATGATATGTTCTAGGGAGCGCATGGAAAAAGGGTTTTTTCCCTCTTAAATTTAGGGTTTATATGACTGTAAAATTTTTAAAAGGAAAACTAAATTAATAAATTTTTATTTTACAAACTTTCACTATATAGAAAAGACTATGAAGGCAATGTAATAAATTAATAGATATTAACCAAGCACATCCACACACACGTATGTTTGTATTTGATGTTTACATAAGAATTGTGCATAATAATTTTAATGCTGGTGTGTATTATAGTTTGAAATTTAATATATTACTTTATTTCAAAATATGAAATAATGGATTTCAATATTTTCTTATTTAAAAACTTTTCCAGCTGTATTATTCAGAGTAATCCGGCCGTAAAATCCAGCGTATAAAGCGCACTTTCAACACAAAAAAATAATGTCGAAATTTACGGGTGCGCGTTATACGCCGGATTTTACTGTAATTTCCACAACCCCTTATAACTATTCTTGTCTTTTAGCTTTTGAATTCGGACTATAAAATCGCAAATAAATATATCGTTAGCTTCAAAATATATATTTAAGTATAACTGTATAAATTTGAATTTTAATGTGGGAGTAAGAATTTAATAAATATATTATATTATTACAACAACAATGAAACGAAAACAAATTATTCTCTTTTTTCAAACATGACGCATGAATGGAAAAACGCTATAAAATTTCGATTCCTTAAAGAACTTTTTGAGATAACTCAAAATACGTGATATATCTAAAATTGCGGATTCTTAAAGAGTAGCTTTTTATTCTAAAAAGAGACTCTTTTCCCGTACAGTTCAGTTTTAAAGGCATAAAAATTTAGTTTACATATTTTGCTTCATAAAAGTCTTACGATATGTTGTTAAAACAACTTCGCGTTTCGAAAATGCTAAAATAATAATGCTGGTTTCCTCTCAATATAATTTTTAAGCACATATACAAAAGATAAGTTAGATTTTTATCTATATATATTAAATTATCCATTCTATACCACATGCAGTGCTAAATTTAAAAACATTGCTTATTTAAAAAAAATAGGGATTTTTTTTTGTAGAGCTGCCTACGGATTCTTGTACTATCAATCATGAGCACACGAGCTTCAATATTTTTATTTTATTTTTCAAAAAAAGTATTCTTTCAGCTATACTGCTGTGGATCAAAATATTAGTAATGTTAACTGTTCCTGAAATATTCCTCAAAACTAGATTTTTGATGGAATGATTACTTATTCTATGCTTCTCTTGTCATGTTTTCTTTTGTGTATTTTTTTGTAATGTCTTAGGATGTATTTATAAGAGTAAATTAATGTAAATATTATTCATATATAAATATTAATGGCAAAATGGTAGGCAACTACAGAATTTTTTGTTCGAACTGTACAAGAGTTTTTTATATTAGAATATTTCCAAAGATTCAATTTTTAATCTTTAAATTGATGTATTTTTAGTTAAGCTGATAAATGTTTCAAAATTTCTTTTCGAGTGCTGTTTAATTTAATCTCTATTACAAGTGTTTTTCATAAAATTAATCTTGCCCTCATAAAATTATATTTTTTTAGGTATTATTTTTGAAATGTATTTTAATTACATTTTCACAGGCTACATTTAGTAAAATGAATTCTTTTTCAAATCTAAATCAAAGTTTTCGTAAAGAAATAATCTTTTCTTATATATATATATTAAACTGATTCGGAATTGTTAAATTTAATTTTTCAGAATCTTCTAGAGAAAAATGGACTGATCAAAATACGCTCGTACTCACATTCATTGATGGTAATTTCCTACATATAACATGTTCTCAATATCCTTAACTAAAAAAATTATGAGTTATGAAAAGAAATAATTAAAATGAAATTGAAATCTTAAATTTTTATAAAAAAATAAATAACTAATTTTTAATATTCAGAAATATATATATATATTCTCTTTTTGAAATAAGAATTAGTTTAAATAAACTGAAAATATTCAGAAATTTCATTATTTTCAGTACATAAAATCAGATATATTTTTTCTCAATAAAAATTCTATGCGCATTATTTATTATTTAATTTGAATGTATTTTTCCTTTATCATGCGGTAAATCTGTGTTAGCATCCACAATTTTTACCTGGCCTACTAATATATTTATTTCCAAACCCAAAATGAAAATAAACGCATGTAATATTTAATTAGGCGTTCATAAGCAAAAGGAAATAAATATTTCTCACCTGAAAAGTTCATTTTAGCAATTGACCTCCGGGTGTAGTAATATTTATTTTTATTGTTATTATTTTTTACCTGAGATTAGTTGGCAACCTTGAGACGTTTGGGCATTTTTTGATGACAAAAATGGCGACTCCATTCTTTGAAGATGCTGGACGTGACTTTAATGACGATTTTTCTCCCAAGAAAGTCGATTCTGTAACTTAATTTGAAAGAAGAACTTTTAGATTAGACTCCGAGAAAATCGAGTTTTAAGTGTAAAAGAAATTGTCAGATGTTTCCTTTTTTGTGGTGGAGTTAAGCGTTGGAAGATACGGTTACAAATTTTTTTTTATAAAAGAGTTTATTTATTTTTTACTGAATTAAAATTATATATATAGACTTACTTATAATTGATCTTATTATTTATTGTGTTTTACTTTTATGCGGTGCTGCTCTTGGTTTGTTGTGTATTGGCGGGAAATGCTTATGGTGATGTGTTGAGGGGGCATGTTTATTTATTTTAACAGTATTACATAAATACATAAATAATTTTTTTTTTAATGTGACTATCCGAAGTCCACCAAAACTCAAATAATACCAAGAAATCCATTTGGAAATTTGGAATGCACCACAGAGTTTTCTAAGATCGGGAATATTTAAACTTTTTAAAATTTTGGTAGAATCACAGATAAAGTAAATATTTCAAGCTCCAAACGTGTCATAAGTGAGTTCCCTTGTATATTTAATATAGCTTGGGATTATTTAACCATATATAACCAATTAAAAATATATCGAAGCTATTTCTTTTACAGAAACTAAATGTGAGTGAATAAGGTTTAATTAACGTCACCCTATTGGCGACGGACCTCGTAATTATGAGCCTCTGTCAAGTGACGATGACGACACATGAGCTAGAATCCCTTCACCAAACTACCTCACCATGCCAACGGGAGTACATTGTACGCCACGACAGAATTAACGTGCATCAGCCCTTCAGCACGGCTTGTTTTCAGTGGCAATAGGATTCGAAGTCATGACACATCGGCCCCGAGGTCGTGACCATGACCACTAAGCTGTCGCGGTCTCATAGAAACTAGATACTGCTCTTAAGATAGGATTAGATCTTTTAAACCTTTATCTACCGTATTATGATTCACTGTTAGTTTTCTTCATGCAATATTTTTTTTGGATCACTACATTGAAAATCAAGGGATATACATAAACAAAATACTCATCTTTAAGAAATTTAATCCGTTAGAGCTAATTAAATAATTAAAGATATTCAACTGTAAAATAATTTATATACACTGTTCACTTAAAATAAACAGACAAATCATTTTCTAAGCTCTTCATTAACATACAAAAAAATAATAAGACACTTACCTTTTGACATTAACTACTCTTTCGGAACAAAATGGCAATCTTCGTGAGCATATCAAAATTTCTCAGCTGCTAAAGAAATTTCTGGTATAAAACTATTCGTCTTCTATTCGCTAAAAATACTCATTATAGAAGCCGTGCTGCCTTCTTGGACGAGTGGATTTAAAAGAATATTCCTGCTAAGTATCGTCATTCGTAAAAATGGTTATTCTATGTAATTTTAAAGGAAAAGCGCGTTTATCTACCTTCAGTAGATAAAGGGTTGTAAATTTGTTAATTCCTATAGAATGGTACTCTTGAGTACATAATTTTTTTTTTTACTCAAAACTTTTTTTATGTGTTATAAATTATATTATTTTATAATTGAATACATATATGTTGAAGTCTGTGGTAATTGTTCCACGTGGTAAGTGAATTTTACGCATATAATTATATATATATAATGATGTTTACTGCACACAATTTATATTGACATCAGAAATGTAACTGAATTTGTTCGAACGTTCCGACAACCCTTCATCCATCGGTATCGGCTGTGTTAAGACCTTTGCAGCCACAACTTCGAACAATTACTGTGCCCATCAATTGTCGTTGTATTTCTGACATTGAGCTGTGATGCATAGTTCGTATTGTAAACATGCTTTACGACTAATAAATGTAATTTTTACCACTTATTTCCCCTTTTAATTCCACCCGACATCACACCCTTCATAACTTTTTTTGCGAATTACTCCTGCTAAACGTGGTTTGCGACCCCTTTTCTATGGTGATTTGTCGTCCTCGTGCTGCCTACTATCACCCTTCTTAATTTATCAGTCGAATTCGGCAACCTCCTGTATATGGATATATCTGAATTTTTCAAAAATCTTAGTTCAGTCTCAATACATATGTCTTATGTTTATGCAAGCAAAAAATATTATCATTACAAAAACATTTTTCATAAAATGTGACTGCTTTGAAAATATGCTACTTTTCTTCGGTTTTTACCAAAAAAATTGCATTTAAAAATTTTTTTGTTGTAAGAATATTTTTAAAACAATTTTGTGTATTTTAGTTCAAGGAGCACTAAATGTAAAATAAATATTAGTAAATTACACTCTTTTAAAACATTCTGCTCCAAATCTAGTCAGTCACCTACAACAGTTCATCTCTGTATTAATCGAACGTTCCTGCATCATAAATATGCACAGATATCAATAAAAGAACATTAAAATATGGCTGGGATTCAAAATACTATTACCTCTTCCAGTAAAATGTTAAATGAACACACTGCTCTACATCTTCCGATCCTTCAACTACACGCTACAGTATCTGTTATTAAAATAGATACAACTTAACCTATCATCATTCTTCCTAAATTCCGAAGTTGAAGGCTTGTTCTTTAGGGAATTATAAATTACGCTAATTAAGAGCATAATACTCGGCCGAAGAGACAGCCTTTATGCTGCTACCTCGAATATCCCTAGCTCGCTTTGCGGAGGCTAACTGCTGACGCTGTCTTTGTCGTAAAAGTTTCTTGATTAAAATCAATTAGCGTTGGAATTCTGACGAGAATACCTAGAAAAAAGACGTGGAGGGACTTTTCTCCCACCCCATTCTGTATGGGGGATTGGATTATGCTCTGAGCTCCTTACACCAATTTCTCGTACCGGCTCTCAAGATCCATTTTCTTGTTATTTATCAGTTTTAGCGGAATATTAGGAATTTTGTGTACCTTATGTTTTTTATTTCCTCAACGCTTTGCGAACGAAAAATTTAGTTTCAGATATTATATTTATTTTTAGCTACGCTTTGAGGAAAACTCCGCTGCAGCTGCTGATTCTGTCTTTCTTTTACACAGGTGTTATATTTATTTTTATGTTGATAAATGTCTTGATTTTACTTATTTCAGATAAAATTTGTACTGGAACAATATCTGGAATAAACTTTTAATCAAATGTACTGTATAAAATTCTTGAAAGACAAACTTGTGTTACTACTAAAAGAGCCAGTGGCGTAACGTACACCTTCGCAACCCCGGCATTCCGGAGGGGAGCAGGATTCTAGGAGACCCAAAGCCTGATTAATGCCAAGTACGTACCCTTTGTAAGATCCAGCTTGGGGTGTAAAACCTGACTTTGCCGGACGGAAGGGGGGGGGCTTATAATTTCCGTTATGACATTGAGGAGAGCTATTGTTTTGATGCTAATAAACTGGTCTACTTGTCAAACGTTACTCATCATCTTCTAAGTTTTATACCTCACACCTGGGAGAACTATTGCTTTGATACTAATACTGGTCTATGGGTCAAACGTTACTCATCATCTTCTAAATTTTATATGATATGACTGGTAGAGTTATTGTTTCGTTACTAATATTAGCCTACTGGCGAAATGTTATTCATCATCTTCTAAATTTTATACCTCACACCTGTGTGGGAGAGTTATTGCTTTGATACTAATACAGATCTACGGGTCGAACGTTACTCATCATCTAAATTTTATATGATACAACTGTGGTAGAGTTATTGCTTCGTTACTATAATATTATATATGTAGCCTCCATAAACTCACTCTCCATAAACTCTTATGTTTTTAAGTCATTTATTCAAAGTATTATCTCAGGTTTTAGAAAAAATAATGTACTTCTAGAACTACGACACTTTAAGCTCATAAGGTATGTCTCATTTCTTTTGAATAAACAGTATTTCGATAAATACAGAAGTCAAATTTTTTTGTATATGCTCATCTTTTCTTTATTCTTAAAGCTTTAATACTCGGCATATGTTGCGCCATAAAATTCGATCTATTTTTTGTGTTAAATGTGCGCGTTATATGCCGGAAAATTTACGGTACTTATATTGACAAATTTTGCAGTTTGTAATTAAAGTGACATTGTTTCTTTAGCATCGAAGTAAATTATTATTGCATTTAATAAATGCATAGTAGTTGTATGGGAGGGCGATGGAAATTATGTCTGAAAATTTGTTCACAAAGATTGGAAGTTCGAGAAGCGCTGTGTTAGACAGTTAATATTTGCAATATATGTTAAGTTATATAAGTCAGGGCTTCTCAAACTTTCAATAACCGCGACCCAATTTTCAATCATACTTTTCGTACCTCCCCCCTGCCTGCACAATAATTATGCATTGTGAACACAATAAAAACGCTACAGCTACAATACAAGATTAATTATAAACTATACAAACCATCAAAATATAAGTATTATATTTTGTAAATGACAAGTCCATAAGAGGCACTAGTAATTATTAAACTTGTTTTTAATTTAATATTGATAAATTAACTATCAAAAACTTTGTGAAGTACTGATACGTTTATAAGTATATTATATCAGTGTAAATATACCTTTAATTTTTATTATGTCAGAATGAATTTTGTTTTACTTCCTTTCAGTAAGTCAATACTTAATTTAAATCTTATTTTGGATTTTTCAATAAGCTCGCCCCCCCTTACAGTGATATCACCCCCCTCCAGGGTGACGCATCCCACAGTTAGAGAAACGCTGAGATAAATGGAAACTATTCCAGAAATAACATTTGTTTCTTGTTGCTTTCAAAACATTTTCATGTGTGTGAATTTTGTAATTATATTAACTATTTTTGGAGATATGGCTAAAAGTTGGAGAAGATAGTACAGAAAACTTGGAACTGGTAATTTCTGCCTAATTAGTCGGTAGAGAATGTGATAAAATAATAATCTAAAAATCAGGCAGTAATTGGTTACAGAGTATTTCAATAAGTATTGATGATAGGAAAAAAGTGTATCTTTATAAATTATTTTTGAAATTTGATAAATAATTTCTTTGTTTAACAATTATTGTAGGTCTTTGAAGTGACGTGCGTATGAAATATTTGCAAATGTACCCAAAATATTAAAGATTCTTTAAAATCGCAAATTTTTTTTGAGATAGAAGAGTTGGAAAAGGAAGTGTGTGTGTGTGTGTGTGTGTGTGTTTTTGCAATGTAAAAAAAAATAATAAATTAACGATAAAGGCGTCTTGGAATCTTTAATAATGTGGAATTTTTTATTCTACTTTCTCTTTTGAAATTTATTCGACTGAAATAAAATGCATTCGAAAACGTGAAGAAAAAAATCTGATTCCCCGACTTTTTAATCACGTATTTTCAAAAACTTTTTATGCATCTGTTGCGGAGTTCCAGGTGCATAAAAAATTTCAATGTACTTCGAAAGGTCGAAAAAAAAATATGTACAGATTAAAAATATTTCTATTTTTTCCATTTTTATCTTTTTCGACATTTATTTTCAGTTTTTTTCTGACTTGTTTTCATTTTACTTGTTTATTTATTTATTTTTTTTTCGCATATATACTTCCTCACATGTTTTGCTAATATGCTTGTACTTATAAGTTTTACATTTTTACGTACAATCGTTAGGACTTCCTTACAAGAAGTTAAATATATTTTCCTAATTCTTAAAGAAGTAGTTTAATATCTCTCTTATATAGCAGTGGTTTTCAAACTGTGTTCCACGAAACCCTGGGATTCCACTAGTCGAAATAAGAAAATCGAAAAGAAAAATATGTATGCAAAATGGATTCACGTTTTCTATGAAGTTTGTATAATTACAAGTATAAAAAGCTCATCCCCTATTGTTAAAATTGAAAATTTTATTTATGTAACATTATTTCGATGGCTATTTAGAGTAGTACCCCCATGCCGTAAAAGAGAATTCGAGTCAGTGAGTGAGTGAATAAATATTGACGTCACGCTGTTAAGCTACACGAGGGCTTTTGGAGACGGACATTGTAATTTTGATCCATGGTCAAGTGACGAGGACTATATACCTGAGCTGGCAGCCTCCCTCTCCTAACCACCATACAACACCAACGGGAGGACGTTTGAGCTCTCGACAGCTTTAACGTGCATCACTTCCCTACACGGCAGGTCTTTAGTGGTACTGGGCTCGAACTCTTGACATCCCAGCCACGATCCGATACCATGGCCACTAGGCTACCACGGCCACAAGGGGGATTCGAACCCAGACCCAACGGCTCAGGAGTCAGCGTCATTAACCAGGGCTAAAAAATAACAAGTCTACTATCAGTTTTGAATTCAACGGAGTATAAGTAATTGTATTAATCATGTGACCATCATGGATTTAGATCATTGGAGTGAATGACTTGTAATTAATGTGTAATAATTCCAGGCTTCTTCAGAATTTCCAAACAATGACTCGTATAGTGATTCTGTCGCATATAAATCAATCAGTGCTCAGTCTTCACATTTGAGTGGGTGCCTACTCTGGTGACAACCTTCACATCTCACAATAATTATAGATTACGAGATATACTGTGTCTGTGAAGAGTCAGTGGGGGGATCACAGTCAATAACATTCATTAAATCAATCTTTAATCGCCCATTCTGTATAGTGATTAGTGACGCTGACTGCAGTTCCGTAGTGTCTGGGCTCGAATCCCGAAGTAGGCATAGATGTTTATAAATGTATAGGGCCTTTTTTGCAAGGGGTTACTCTAAATATAGCCGTCGAGCTGCAAGCCTTCTCGTGAGGTTGGTAGAAAGAAAAGAGAGGTGGGAGTTTCCTGACTACCCCCAAAGTGTTCTCTCTGAAAATTAGGGTGGAAGCGAACCAAATCGTACTGGGGCTCATACCTACGTCTAACGACATGCGTACAATTAGCTCTTTGCCACGAAGCATTTCTCGTGGGCCTTAATTTGATGTTAATGTCGATCAGGTGGCAAAAGCATCAACAACAACAATAAATCGATCTTTTTGTTGACTTATTTGTGTGCATACCTTGAAACAATCTCTCTTCTGTTTGCAAACTTGACAATTTTGACAAAGTAATTTATTTGGAAAACATGACAATTTTCACAAAGTAATTTATTTTGCAAAAATGGTAATTTTCAAAAAGAAAACAAAAACTCTACAGTGGCGCCCGAGGAATCATTAGTTTCATTTTTTTTTTTTTGAGAAAATTCTCCCAGACATTAACGCTAATTAAAATTCAGACGTCCTCGATATCTGCCTTTAGCCGGACTGAAACATACAACTGTTATTAAAAAGAAAGGGAAAAATGAAAAGTCTGATCTTGTCCGTTCATTAGATGCAGATAAGGAAAAATACATTTGGCACAATGAAACTAGAGAAGATCCACGTGAATTTGGGATAATTAACTGTTGAAGCGAAGTGTCATAAATCAGTCCGGAATAAACCTCCTATTGAGATGGTAATTAGAAAGACGAGAAATGGGACTGAAAGCGGAAATTAAAGGCAAGATGAGATCCTCTATCAATGGGTGCAACATCGACACAACAAAATTGACTGGTAATGAGTCCAACCATTATCTTGTGCGTATTCTACGAAATTATACCAAACTTTTCGAGCAACGTCCTGAAAGGGATTTTGAAAGTTTTGCGATACAAAGTTATGCTATTTTGAATTGTACATAGATTAATTCGAAATCAAATTAACTATTTCTTTTTTTGTTCGCATAAATCTTCTTAATCGTTTTGTTAGGTTAACAATAGACATAGAAATGCAAACCACACATATTTTTGTACTAATTAATGATGCGGGTTTGATTTGAATGCGTGAATTGAATGCGATTGATCAAACTCTATTAATAAAACAATTGTGTACATATATCCCTTTTGTAGTGGGTTGATAAATTAGTATTAAGCTTTCTTGGGGACTTAAGTACTGTGAATCTCGCTTCAGACTGACCACCTGATCATGCACCTCAGCTCCCAATGGTAATGTACACTGAGATGGACACAGTAGGCATTGTCCCTCATCGGCTGTTGTATACCACTGAGTTTGAGTTTTAATTTTGTGCATATAGAAGCGCGTTTGTGTTGTTTACATACGATTACTTTATTTTTTCTTGTAATATAAGGCCCAGGGGTTGAGTGGCAGCGTATCGCGCTTCCAACCACAAGTCTGAGTTCTATTCCCGGGCTGAGCAAGGTCGACTCAGCCTTTCTTCACTACTGCAGTGGGTCGATAAATGAGTACCAAGCTTGCTTGGGGACTTAAACACTGGGGGTCTCGCTTCAGACTGACCACCTGATCTTTACATCTGCACATGTTACCCAGCGCCCAATCTTTACGTATATACTGGGATGGGCACAGTAGGACATGACCCTCATGGGCTGTTTCACCACTGAGTTTGAGTTTTTGTAATATTATGTGTGTGCGAAAACTTTCTGCTGCAAGAGAAATTTAGGATCCCATAAAGCATACTTAACTCTAAAGCTGAAAATTTTATGTAATTCAAAACACATTCTCCTTTTATAAAAAAATGCTTCTATAATAATAATATTTTGCCAAAATATAGCTAGAACTTCTGTAGAAAAGATGAACTAAAATTTTTGAAAAATACACATTTTTAGAGTTACAATCAATAGAAATAATTAATGGAGTTTTTTGGATTAAAATTTCTCTATTTAGGTATATTAAAATATAAATAAATCTGCTTCTAAATTATAAATTTCAAAAATTCTAGTTTAGTTCAGGCTCTGTACAAAGTAGAGCTAGCTGTACAAGTAGGCAAAATCTTATTACAGAATAATTTTTCATAAAAGGAGAATGTTGTTTAAAAAATGTAATTTTTGCTTCTATTTTAAGATAAAAAATTCTATTTAAATAGTTTTTTTATTGTAATAATACTTTTAAGACAATTTTATACACATATTCTATTTAGATAACATTAAATATAAAAAAAATATATTTATTTATACGCTTTTGCAAAATCACGGTTCAGAACATAGTCGGATACCTTAAGTTATTTAGCTATCAATAAAAGCGATATATGTTTTAAAATTTGATACCAGTAGTGACATTAAAAATTTAGACGTTTAGTTTAGTTTAAAATTAAGACACATCTCTCTCAAACACACTCGATCCAATTTGATTGAAATAGATCATAATAAAGAAAACCCTTGAATAATTGAAATGTGAAAATATATATTGATAAGATAAGGTTGTGAGAAAGTATTTAGCGATAGATTGTGTCAAATTTGTTTAAAACTTTGCCAAAGTTGCAAAGGCAGATTGAATCGCTTTTCTAACACTAAATAATTATTTCATAAATTTCAAAAATTTAAATTGAGTTATAATAAAACTGAAATAATTTTTTGGGATCAGTAGAATTTTTTTTTTATTTCTAGTATATTTTAAGATTCAAAGTCTTTTATTATTATTATTTCTTCCTCTGTGTACATATTTTTTCACAATCCGCGTACTGTTAATTCATACTTTCCCTATATATATTTATTTATATGCATATATATATATCTTGTTCAAATTTTCAATCGTTAATAAAATACTTTTATTCATACACTCAAGTTCAAATCCATTTTTTGTAGTGGATGACACTTGATTGTAATACAGTTTCTTAAAGATATTAATTCATTATTTCATGAATAAATTGTAACAAACAAAATTAATAGTCTAACACCCTATATAAAAAGGAAAATCGTTCATCGTGCACCTGTAGAGCAATGGATAACTTATTTGACTTCTATTTAATAGGTCCCGGGTTCCAATCCCACCTGGGATAGCCTAATTCTGAGGATGTGGCTTCTTGTTACTATACTATTTTTTTTGAATAATTAAATTTAATTAATGAATAAATAATAACAAACAAAAATAATAGTCTAACACCCTATATAGAAAGGAAAATGGAAAATTGCAAGGGAAATCAATTTCTATTTTTCCACTTAATATTGGGATTCTGTCATATGTATATACATATTTACATTAATTGTAATTATTTAATAAAAAGTAACTAAAACAAGATTTTTTTTTGTTGACCTAAGTAGGTATTGATTTAAATTTTTTTTTTTAATATTACTTGTTATATTCAAGATGTTTGTACGACATGTTCACACAAACTCTTATTACTTTTTTTAAAATTCTAAATTTTATAACTGATTTGAAATAGAATACTTAATTCCTTACAAGTATATTGTTGACTTATTATACTTTGCTAAGCGATTTTCTGTGAGTTATAATCTTAACACAAAAAAATTTTCCGTAAAATATTAACACATACGTATCTTCACAAAGTATTCAAACATATGTATTGTTCAGCGCTTAAAATTTTAAAGAAATAATTTATTTATTCATTACACTTAGAGTTTAATCAGTTTTTCAGTCAAACTTATAGAATATTTATCGCATACATTTTCATTAAATTAAATAATTATATTACCGACTAAATTAACTCAGAAACAAATAAGGCATCAAAAATTTTTTATAAACTTACTTATTTTCTCGTAGACCAATAAATTGTCGAAGAGTATGATGAATGTACTCCAAAAGTTTATTTGCCTGAATAACTGAAATTAAATTACATTACTCAAATTATATTATTCTATTAGCTTAGCAATAAATATATTCAATTTAAAAAAAAATTTAAATAGTCAACAACTACATTATTTTTGCAGTGAACTGTTTGGTTTTAAATAAACAGACAAATTGTGACCTTCGATATATTCTTTCTTTGATGGAATGATCTAGTAAACTTGGAAAAATTTCACTGTATTCCTCTTTTTAGAAGTTAAGATCCAAATTTTAATTATTTTCTCAATATATATAAATAAGGTAATTTCGTTTATAAATTGGTTATTTCAGTACAAGGAAGGTGTTTTCATTATTGGATGTATATTACGGCAGTTGGCGACGATTTTTTACTTGGCGGAAATGGATGATGAGCTAATATATATTCACCCAAATTTTGCTTTAAAAAATTTGAAAAATCGATTTTAAAAAGGTTAAAGCCATATAATCTAAAATAATGATTAAGATTGTACAAATATAAGTTACCGTAAAGTCCGGCGTATAACGCGCACTTTTTACACATAAAAAAAAGATCGATATTCACGGGTGCACGTTATCCGCCGGTATGAAAATGAGAACTTTAAAAATAAGAAAAAGTGGTGAGTATAAAAATTTTTTAACTTCTGCATAGATCGAAACATGTTTATTTAAAAGAAACGATATTCTTTATGAATTTAATCGGTTATAATTATGTATGTAAACTATTTTTTTCTAAAGTTTTTGGAATAACACCTTGATTATAAATGATTTCAAAACATAAGAGAATTGCATGTGTAGATTCCGATTCTTTGTAAAAACGGGGTGCACTTTATTCGACGAATATACCTAGATATAAAAAAAAATGCTGCTCGAAAGTATAGGTGCGCGCTGTACGCCAGCCATAACGGTAATTATATTTACTCTTATGTTGCTAGATAATCATCTATCCCGTTAAAAAAAATATGAAAGACGTGACTTACAGCTGATAAAAAGCATCGAAACCAACAACCCCAACCACAGAGATTGATTATACCCAAACAATTACCTCATTACTCAAAATAAAACAATGTTGTTTCTTGATATTGACAGATAAACAAACTGTTTCTGTAAGCAAGATATTTCTATCAAAAATTCTTTTTCTCTCCACAACAATTTCCATCTAATGCCCACACACCAGAATGAGTATTAATGGCTTGGAAACAAACATTTCCCAGTAGCAATGCTTTGGCGAGTTGATTTCTCGAAAACTTCTGTATTGCAAAACTGTTTATTTACTGTAACTTAATTCTGACGTAAGTGATAACCGTTCTGGTGTAGCAGAGATATCGCTCTTTGGACCTCTAAGTGTCTGACAGACACGTTTGGAGGTTTTTGTCGTGTCCTTTGAACTTCCGATAAGGTCAGTCATGTATCGTCTCATGCTATGAACTGATAAGAGTTTTTTTCCCTCTGTAATTATGCTTATGCAAATGAAGAGGAAGATAGTTTTTCTGATAAGAAATCTCAATGGTTAATTTGGTCCTCTTTTAAATATTTAAATACAGAATTATCAGAGGTCATTGGGTAGAAAGATTGACAGAGCTTGAAGAAGTTTGATTTTGATTATGAATATAAATTCATTTTTTCCTGATTGATTATTTAGTAACGTGACAATACAAAGCAATACACGGACTATAGGTGACAGACCATGAACTAATGGTGATTTTAATTTTTAGCTATTTCAATTTTGAAGCTTGTTTAAGCGCCAAGGTTTACACATATAGGGTCGATCTTTGCTCTCCAACTTCTATTCCACTTCAATGTGTGTGACTATGAATTTCAACACATTTAACGAGCAATAGTCCTTCTCCAAGAAAGAATTTTAGTGATACAAGTTCTCCAACCCACGATTCAACGAAAGCAATGCTGACAACGAGATCGCAAACATGACCACTTTGTTATCAGCCAAAATTCATTGTAAGGAAATGTATTCATCCCAGCACTGTTTTTGTTTGTTTTTTGGGTATTTAATTGTTAATACTACTGATAATGAAATAATTTACTTGTGAAAAAAGCCCTTTAGATTTATTAAAATTATGATTTAAGACCTGTTTTCAAAATATATTCATTTTGCAATTTTTATTTGCACTAGAAGGAATTTTTGTAGTGTCTTTCTTTCCTCCATTAGATAGGGGCTGCGGTAGCAAAGTGGTCAAGGTATCGGTCTCATGGCTGGCGTGTCATGAGTTCGAACCCAGTACCACTGAAGATCCGCTGTGTAGGGGAGCGATGCACGTTAAATCTGTAGAGAGCTCAAACGTTCTCCCGTTGGTGTGGTGTGGTAGTTAGGAGAGCGAGGTGACAGGTGTCGCCCTCGTCACTTGACCATGGTTAAAAATTACGAGGTCCGTCGCCAAAAGCTCTCATGTACATGAACAGTGTGACGTTAATATTCATTCACTCACTCTATTATATAGGAAACCTCAGTATATATACAAGGTAAGACCGAAAAGTAAGGTAACTCACCACTCCCTTCAAAAATGAGAACAGCCCGACGACCTGACACATGCGCATTAAGATCTTCTGTATGCAACGTTAGAGGTCTTTGTCATTTGCAAAGTTTATTGGATCGTGTTTGTTCGTGCTGTCGCTTAAATGTAAAAGGTGTTAGTGCATTGCGTAATGGAGCAGAAAACGAATCTGAAATTTTGCCCTCCTACTGAAATGTGTGTTGGACGGTTCCTCGCGCAGCAACATGTTTCGTACTTATTTCACCCTCCTTATTCTCCTGATCTTGCACCAGCAAACTTTTTCCTCTTTCCCCGACTGAAATTGGCACTGAGGAAACACTGATTTTCAAACACTTCGGACATCCAAGCTGCTGTTACCAAGGAACTTAACACAGTCTCATAGGAGGACTTTTTCAAAAGTTTTCAGCACTTGTATGAATGTTGTCAGAAGTGTATTGTAGACGGCGGGAACTACTTTGAACGACTGTGAGGTATTTATCTTCAAATATATAATAAAATGATTATTATGGCATTAGAGTCATCTTACTTTTCGGTCTTACCTTATATATACACCTCAAATATCATTCACAATTAAGATTATATAAAATAATTTTATATACATAACTTGTTGAATTAGACATGAATATTATGGAAGCTATTTCACATTTAAATCCTATTAATTTTAAAACACTAGAATGAATTGTGCATATTAACTATTCTGTGTATGATACCGATAAAACGCTATTGTTCATTTAAATTTTTAACGTTTACTTTGAAGGAATATATAGTTTTTCTTAAGTTCCGTAAAATTTCAAAACTTTTTAACGAAACTTTTATAAACATTTTCTCAAAAATCCCCAGATTATCTGCATTTCAAAGGGATTTGCTAACCGGAGTTATTGCAACTGTTAAGCTTAAGTTTTGATAGGAGTTTCTTATATAATTCAAAAGAAAATGATTGGAAATGTTTGCTAGACTTTCAAAACTTTTGGCTGTTTACTTTTCTAGAGAGATTCTGATATCGAAATGAAAAATATTTTTGCTTTTCAATTTAAAAGAAATTAAATGAGTGTAAAACCGAGTACTTGATTTATTTTTTCAAGAGAGATATTAGATAAATTTTATTTAAAAAAATATCTCTATTAGTTTTTTGTCTGATAATGTTATGAATGAATTCTATGGATTTGACAAAAAAAAAGTACTTAAAGTTGTAGGCAATAAAATATACTATAAGAGATAATTCCTCATATAATTGATAACTTATAAATAACTTTACTTTATAAAGTCACTTTAATTCATTTTGAAAAAAGTTTTACGAGAAATAACTTCTATTTATTTATAAAAATTTAAAATTGTTAATGATTCTTTAATTTTTTTTTAACTAAATAATCTGAATTTGTTCTTTATTCTAAAATTTTCCTTTTAATGCTATTCTTTTTTATTTTTCTAAATGTACTTTTAAGAAACCACTGAATGCATTTTATTTTATAAAACTAAATACAGTGAAATACGTAAAACACTAGAACGCTTAGTACAAAATATTGGTTAACACGAAGTAATGCGACGGTCCCTACAAACTACTATGTATCTCATGCATTTTTTCTCTGAACACGAAACAAAATTCGCTTAACACGAAAAGATTTCCCTTCTGGGAATGAACAAAATACAGAAAATACCAACCAGTCTCGAAGTGTGAAATGAAAAATAGGTGGTTTCACATGTTTCGCGTGGGAAGGAGGGTAACTTGGTTTTGAAATATCCTCTCTCTTCTCACTGAATAGCCTGTGACACGAGTCAGTTTTGCTTATCTGAGCTAAGAACGCCATACAAAGCATATCTTCTCTTATCAGTTGGTTTTGGAATACAGTGACGAGTACATTAGTGTGAGTAAAAATCAGTGCGTTGGTTTCCAGGTTTTATTTTTTCTATTTTAGAACAATTTTTTCCCAGCACAATGGCAAGGAACTCAGGGGAAAAGCAAACTGTTATCTCGCTTAAAATAAAGATGGACCTTCTTAAGGCTTCTGATCAAAAAACAGAAGACGTTAACGGTAATTTGTAATGAATTTGGTATAGCAAACTCAACATTATCAACCATAATTAAAATATGAAAGCAAATTACAGAAATGTTTGAACGGAATAACATTATGAAAATAAAATGTACTCTAATAAATTTAATTTTGCTGAATATATGTTTGTTTTTACAATATCCTTTAACACGAAATTCTTTTAACGAGGAAAAATATTTCAGTCCCCCTCGGTTTTTTAAGAAACGATTTTCTCTGTATTTTAAATACGTGCAAAATAATAATTATGCTGTTTTTATTCATTTTAATTAATGTTTGAATAATTTTCTAACCTGATGTTTTGAACATTTCTGTTGACTTTTAAACGTCACATGGCTACGGTAGCCGAGTCGGCCTTGTCGCGAATTCATGATAATGATTTGTAATAAATTAAATGTTTCATAACTGCCAAAAATAAAACCATTTTTTTTAAAAAAATTTACATTTAAAAAACAACAACAACTTCATTCGGTTTTTGTCACTTTTAAAAGTAAGTGAGTGAGTGAATATTAACGTTGCACTATTGAGCTACTCGAGGGCTTTTGGCAACAGACCTCGTAATTTTGAACCATGGTTTTAAAAGTCAGGGTATATTCTAAAGAAAACAAACGTTCTTCAAATCGAAATAATATTTTCCAAGAACACTAACAAATTAATACACATTTTTTAGTCTTATTTTTTCGCAATATATAAAGGAATAACCATTTAAGTTCACTATAATGCAATATCTTTCATCCTTTCAGTGTGTCGATAAATGTGTACCAAGCTTGTTTGGGAACTTAACACTGAAGGTTTCGCGTCAGACTGACCACCTGACCGGAACATCTGCTCATGCACCTCAGGGCCCAAGGTCGCGTATACTGAATGAGGCACAGTAGGCCTTGGTCCTCATGGGGTGTCACACCACTGAGTTAAGTTAAAATGCAACATTATGCAAATTTAGTTAAGTTTATAATGATAATTTTTTTTAAAAAAAATGATTCCTGTGGATTTATTTTTTCTCTCAATTTTCGAAATTCTATCAAATTTAAAGACATACTCTCTTTAAGTTTTTTAAATCTTTAAAAACACTAAAAGTAACTTTGAAAAATCGAAGGAAAATATCTTGTAAAAAAAGTCGATGTATTTGTTTACACTTGCAAACGCAATGAACAGCATTACAATAAATATAATAAACTAGGTTTTAGATAGTAAACGAAAACAAAACTTAACTAAGCTAAACCCAGTTGCATAACAGCTCATAAGATTCAAGGCCTACTGTGTTCATCTCAGTTTTCGTGATATTAGGCGCTGAGGTGCATGAGCACATGTTTCGGTCAGGTGGTCAGTCTGACCCTGATCTCAGTGAAACTTCCTGTATATACATACCAAGCAAGCTTGGTACTCATTTATCGACCTACACTCTTGAGAGGAAAGGCTGAGTTGACCTTGCCCAGCCCGGGGTTTCAACCCCTGGCCTGTGGCATGGAAGCGCATTACGCTAATACACGACCACTGAGCTTCTGGTAAATTAAAACTCAATTAAATTAATATGTCGCATACGAGTTCAAACATCTTAATGACTCTTTAAATTAAGAGTAACTATTATCAATGAAATATTTCTTAAGGTATCCGACTACGTTCGGAACTGTGATTTTAAAAAAGGGCATAAATGAATAATTTTCGTGATATTTAGTGTCACTTAGATTAGAATACATGTAAAAAAATAGTTTTAAGGACACATTTTGAAATAAAAAAAAAATTATTTAAATACAATATTTTGGCAAAAAATTAACTTAGAATAACCTTTTTAAAAATGTTCTCCTTTTATAAAAAATGCTTTTAAAATAATAATATTGTGTGTGTGTGTGTGCTTATATAAAGTAAAGACCTCTCCAGTGAGTCTGAACTATTTTCTTTGAAAAATTCACATTATTTTCAGAGTTACAACCAACTGAAATATTTGTTGGCGTTTCTTAAAATTTCTCCCCTTTGTTGTCGTAAAACCTTGATAAACCCACTTCTAAGTTACATATTTCAAAAATTCTAGTTGAGCCTCTGTACAGAGGTCTGAGCTATATACAGGCAAAATATTATTATAATAGAAGCATTTTTCACAAAAAGGAAAATATTTTGAAAATGGGTCATTCTATGTTCATTTTTTGTCAAAATATTGTACTTAAATAATTTTTTATTCTAATAATATTCTTAAAACAATTTTATGTACATTTTCTAATCTAAGTGACACTAAATATCATAAATAATATCCATTTATACGCTTTTGCAAAATCACGGATCCGATCGTAGTCGGATACCTTAAAGCGTAATAAAATATATCTTGATGACTGTTCTAAATTAGAAATTATGGTACATACGTACTATATGGTCGATCAATTTCATCAAATCAAAAGATATCGCCAAATTCCGCGAATATGCAGCCATTAGTGGAAAACCGCTCCTGTGCATGTTCGGACATAATAGTAACGATGACAGGATTTGGCGACATTTTTTGTAACGGCGAAATTGGTCAACAAGAAAATCTAAAGTACCCTAATTTTATTAAAGCTCAGAAAATCACTGCTAGGTTCTTAATACGTGACGGAGAAGGTTAAATGGATTGAAAATATCCACGCTATAGATAATTTTTTTTAAAAATTTTGTACTGTTTTTCATTTGCTTCTCTCAAGAACTTAACATCTCTCAATACTTCTCATTCAAAAAGCAAATTGAACGATGATAGCCAACATGAAGACAATCGTTGGCGAGGTTGTGAATGAAAGATCGTTAATCTTCCGAATCCACGCGTTCCGTATACTTTACGAAATATTTACTCTCGTTCGCATACTTCGCGAACAGCGCGTTGGTGATTAATTAGGTGGCACGGTTTTGGGTGAGATAAATTTTCCTTTAGCGATCTATTTTTATATTTCTTCGTGACTTAAATTCCTGAACATAAAAATGCTCCATTTATAATACTAAATACAGATATGTTTTAGTTTTAAGAGAATTTTCTTTACGGTATCTGACTAAATTCGGAACCGTGGATTTATAAAAGCTCGTAAATGGATAATTTTCATGATATTTAGGGTCACTTAGATTAGAATATATGCATAATATTATTTTATAGGATATTTTGACAAGAAAAATTATTTGAATACAATATTTTGGCAAAAAATTTAATATAGAATAACCTTTTTTCCAAATGTTCTCTTTTTGTGAAAAATGCTTCTATTGTATTAATATTTTGCTTGTACATAGCTCAGACCTCTGTTCAGAGGCTCAACTATAATTTTTGAAAAATTCACATTATTTTCAGAGTTACAACCATTTGAAATAATTATCGGTATTTTTTTCTTAAAATTGCACCCCTCTGTTGTCGTAAAATATGGATAAACCCACTTCTAAGTTATATATTTCAAAATATCTAGTTGAGCCTCTGCAGCTGTATACAGGCAAAATATTCTTATAATAGAAGCATTTTTCACAAAATGAGAATATTTTGAAACTTGGTCATTCTATGTTCATTTTTTGTCAAAATATTGTGCTTAAATAATTTTTTATAGTAATAATATTTTTAAAGCAATTTTGCATACATTTTTTAATGTAAGTGACACTAAATATCATAAATATTATCCTTTTATGCGCTTTTGCAAAATCCCCGTTTCGAACGTAGTCGGATACCTTAAATATCAATATTTAATTTTGTATTTAATGTTTAATTATATTGTTACTTAGATAGGGATTCGAGGCTTTTATGCAGTTAGTCGCAAAGATCAAGACAGTTCTTCAGGAACGATGGAAATGTATTGTTGCAAAATAAAAAAAAAAGTTAAAGAAGTAAGAAGTTAAGAAAGAAAATTTAAACGGAGGTATAAAAACGAATTTTTAATTTCTTTTCACTAAAAAACTATTTTCCGGCCTTAAATGACACTGATAATCAGGAAATGGCTGTAGAATAATTTGTATTAAGCTAAAAAATCCAAGATGGGGATAAATAGAAGCCTTAATATTGCATAGCATTTTTATTTATCGAATTTGTGACGCGCAAAACCCAGTGTATCAAACACCGGTCGTTAACATGTATAAGTGTTTTGTGTGTGTCTTGCAATTTATGTAAGAACGTAAAAAAAAAAAAAATGTTTCCCTATGGATTGAAGTACAGATATCAAATTACCAAATGTATTTGATGGAAAGTTATTGATTTAATGGAAGAGGGACAGAGAAACATAAATCAGCAATAAAAGTAAGTGGTGGTTTTAGTTCCATTTATTGCATTTTCTGCCGACTGACTATTTACTTTCCTTAAGGCCCTTATTTTCTAAATCTTCCTGATATCTTTAATTTGAGAACACACTTTATTTAATCATATAGTATTTTTCCTTATCTTTCTCCAGTAGAATACCACATGCAATAAAAATTATTTAAATGATAATCCGAAAGAATCCATTTATTTTAAAGACATAACAAGTAAAATAAACTCTGTATTTTCTCAACATATGTGCACACATACATCTAATAAATAAAAACGTACCAAGTTTCCATTATTTTGATAGCTACAGGATATCCCAAAAATAGTCCTATGGTACAAGTCAACGTACCGTTCTGATTTTAGTGAAATGGGGAAATAAATCTGAAGCGTAGTCCAATGTTATATTTTTTACAGATGGCTTTTGTTTTTGTTGCCCCAGGTTCAACTGTCATCTTCTTTATGGGTTTTGTAGATACTTACGTACTATATATATATATATATATCGTTGACCGATTTTACTAAATCAAAATATATTGCCAAATGCTTTCATTTTGTTTTAATTTTCACTGTGTTTGAACATGCGTGGTTTTCGTATTGGCTATTTTCCGCCGCATTTGGCGACGATTTTTGGTATAACGAAATGAATCGATGGTATAATATTTAAACACCATTTTTTGAAGGT
Organism: Trichonephila inaurata madagascariensis; assembly: GCA_019973955.1. Lineage (NCBI taxonomy): Eukaryota > Metazoa > Arthropoda > Arachnida > Araneae > Nephilidae > Trichonephila > Trichonephila inaurata. The sequence goes on along the minus strand of BMAV01005746.1, from coordinate 284,663 downwards.
TTTTTTTTTTTAAATATTCATGTTCATACACATTATTAAACTTTGAATAAGTATAACCTGTTGAAAAAATCCAGTTCTTTTCTTTTCCAAATTGATTTTCTAAGAATGAAAAGTCCAAAATAGGCAACTGATGCGTATTTTCAAAAAACGAGAAGGCTCAGACAATCATAATTACATAGCTCCTCAATGAGCTTCTATAATGCAACCATGCTGTTTCAAAAGAATTAATAACGGAGACTAATAATGTATTTGTGTTTCAATTGTCCCCACTTGAACTGGAATAAAACAATCCACTGTTTGTGTGTTTGTGCGTGCGTCTGTGTGTGATTAAAAAACATGTATGCTCCATTTTTGTATTTTCTATAGAATACATACCATATTGGCATATTTTTTTGCTTGTTTTCTCTGTTACTCTTTGTTCTTTTTTTCTACTATCGATATATTTTCCTTTTCATCGAAATTGGCCTTTAATTAAACAATTCATTTGTTATTCCATCACACATACTCCTGCAACTTAGATTTTAGAATCGAAATTGCTGTCTCAAGTGTCGTGTTCCGTTTTCGACGTTGGTTTAGAAGACATAAGTGTATAGTAAAAACATTCTGCGTTCCCTGGCAGTTCTTGTAGTTAAGTATTTATTTTGCAAGAATGGATAATAGTTCATAGGAAATAAAGAAATTATGTATACATATTTTATGCGTCTCGAGATTTGTAGTTATTGGCAGAAAATTCCGAACTACTGTATGAGGTAATAGCTGTTATTCATGGTTTTCTTCTTTAGTTTTTTTCTTTTGTACCTTTAGAGTCTTTTGTGGACTTCCCACGGCTTGGCCTTTTGATGGAATGTCGTCGATAGCATAAAATTTTGTTTCACAAAGCTTTGGTGAGGTATGTTATTTGAAGAACAATTTACTGCTCACCATGTATGGTATGTTATATACACTACCAGCAGACTGTTAAGCACTTAAGTTAGCTACATAATAGCAATATTTTGAATGCAATAGAGGGTAAAAAAAACTATCCCTATATTTTTTAACTTATGGTGAGAGACCGTAGTGGAGTGTACCTTCCGTGTGAATTATTTGACTCTATTTTTAATAATTTCTTGGATTGTGTGTGAAGATTAAATATAAAATTAGCCGATAGATAAGAGTAAAAATACCTAAACTTTTATGTGAATTAATTATGTTAATTTGATATTTAATAATATTTCGTTGTTGTGTTGCTTCTTATGCCATCCGATCGACAGTGTCAGATGGAGGCTCAAGAAATTCATCGTGGCAATGGGGTTAGATTACCTGTGTCGTTAGCTAAAGCTTTGAGCACCATGCAGGCATCAGTACATTTTGGCACCGATCCACTCCAATTGATAGGGTGGACACCCTGGATCTCTGAACTTTCTATTCCACCAACCTCATTCGGATAGACGAATATTTAGAGTGCTACAATGCTGCACAAGCAAAATACATTTATAAACATCCATACGTTCCCGGGATTCGATCCCAGCCCCTACGGCACAGAAGTCAACATCAGGGCTTCGAATTGGAACTGAACCGAAATCCGGAAAAAAAAACCCTGTTATTTTGGTCGGAATGAAAAGTGGAACTGAACCGAAAAATAAATATCGGTTTATTTCGGTTCGATATATCTTGAGTCAGCTTGTTACTCTAACCAATTTATCAATATTTCCTAACTTAAGGTCAACCGTATAATTATCATCATTACAAGTACAATGCTTCTCGATTCCCTGTTTTGATATTCACTAGTACTTTTCTGTTCCAGTTTCGCATGAAATTACTTGTTGAAAAGAGATTAATTCAGTTGAATGAATAAGAGAAGTAGACAACAGAAGTAATGTCAGTGAAACCCAGTTGGAAGATATATTAATTATTAGAGACAACTTTCAAATCTTTAAATATATATTATAAATGTGAAAGTTTGTGAGAATGTTTGGTCGTCTTTCACGCAAAAACAACTGAATAGATTTTAATGAAACTTTACAGTGATATAGCTTATACATCAGAATAACACATAGGCTATAATTTATGAAGATATTGTGTGAAGTGTCCAAAATATAACGATATTTGTCAAGTAAGTAGGAAAGAATTCTGCCATCTGCAAGCAAAAAAGCCCACGACAGCATTATCTATTTTTTTATTTATGAAGAAAATTTTTTCTTTTGTCTGCGCAAGGCGCTGGCTTCTGATTTATTCCTCTGTGATCTGTCTAATCCCTATTTTTTATTTCAGAATAAAACGAAGTTTTGAAGGTAGAGGTTGCTTTAAATCTCTCTTTATTTAAATAGCTACTATTGATTTTTTTCATATGTGAACCATAAGAAATTAATGCTTATATCAAAATAAATACTTTTATCGCTTCTGGTACTTAAAGTAAATAAACTTTGTCTTTGACACTACATAATTTGTTTGTGGTTAGTAGTTAATTATAACGCTATAATTTTAATTGAATACGCTGATATTGCACTTTTTAATTATAAAAATAATAACTACTGTATTGCATTTTTTGGAGTGAGTGAGTGAGTGAATATTAACGTCACACTGTTCAGCTAAACGAGAGCTTTTGGCGATTGACCACATAATTTTAAACCATGGTCAAGTGACGTGGACGACACCTGACCTGGCACCACCTTCTCCTAACTACCACACCACACCAATTTAGCAGGAATATTCTACCAATAGTTAGCAGGAATATTCTTTGAAATCGACTCTTCCAAGTTGTATTTCAGTGTGGGTTCCATGATGAGTATTTTAGCGGGGAAGGCGAATAGTTTTGTAGCAGAGAGAAATTGCGTTTTCAGTTGACGGTGTTTTCAGCGGATTGCAAAGATTATCATTTTTGTCACGAAAAAATAGTTAATGTCAAAATTTAAGTGTCTTATGTTTTTTGTGTGTTAATGAAGACCTTAGAAAACGATTTGACTATTTATTTTATTTAACGGTGTGTATATAATTAATTTTACACTTGAATATGTTCAATTAATTAATTAGCTCTAACGGATTAATTTTCCCAAAGTTGAGTATTTTGTTTATGTATAGCATGAAAAAAAACTGCAGTAAATCATAATGCGTTAGATAAAGGGTTAACGTGCATCGCTCCCCAACACTGCGGGTCTTTCAAAGCTCTAATAAAGTTTGAGCTATGAAAGTAGATAGACATTTGCCAACTTGACTCTATCGTCAACATTTCGCTATGTTTTTCATCGAATCGCCATTATAATTTAAGAACCGACGTTGCTTGCAAATATTACAATTTTAACATAAAATAAATAAAACAGAAAGTATAATATTAATGTATTACACTTTCAGATATAAATTATTTACACTATTTTAAGCGTTCATTACACAAAACTTTTAACAATGTGTTACTTTTGCTGAGCAGAGATCAGCTTAGGAAGGTATTTTCAAAAATCGACCCTCAAGAAAGTTACGGGGAGTTAGTTATAAGTAAAAAAAAATCTTTTTTATCAGCTATTAGATCTATAGACTTAAAATTTAACAAAGGTGTTTTTTTTTTCTTTTTTTGTTCAGCTGAGATATGAAAGCTTTTTTGTTTAATTTGCAATTCACATGAAATTAACTCATTAAAATCTTCTTTATCCTTCAATCTGTATTGTTTAATTTTTCAGTTCACCCGTGCGAAGAACGGGTATACCAGCTAGTGTTAAATAAATAAATAAACACTTTTACATAATTATTGCAAGACCAAGTGCACGATGGGAACGTCAAACGACGAGGGTACATATAATCGACATAATCTCGATCCCAGTTGAGAAATACGATTTTGATACTGAATAGCAACGCCAATGCTCACCGTCCTCTTCTCACCACTCGCATCGTACATGCTGATTAATTGTATCAATTCACATTGTGTAACAATTAAAAAAAGAATTAAGTCTTCTAAGTTTTGATAGAATTACAATTTTTTGCTTATGATAGAAAAATTATCTTTTTAGTACAGATAAGAATGTTCACGAAGTAAAATTATTCATTTGTAACTGAACCGAAAAACGTTATTTTTGGTGGAACGAAAACTAAAACTGAACCGAAATATTTTTTTTTTTGTTTGAACCGTAACAAAAAAATTACAGTTGGAAGTACTGGTGAGCATCACTAACTTCTATACTGTGTGGGCGGGAAAAATTAATTGTATATGCAATACACATATTTTGTTTTCGATATCATGCATTTTTAAGTATTTAGTTCATCATAAGGAAGCGCAAGCAAAAGCCAATGTGATAAAAAAAGAGTCACATAAAATATTTTACACTATCTATTGGATTCAGTCCCTACACATTGGTTAATGCTATTTAACGAATAGTTTTTGTACAAATATAATGTACTAATCAAATGTGATACAATGACTTCCCGATGATAAGTGGGTTTTTTTTTATGTTAATTGTTCCTATATTTTACGTTTAATAAAAATTGTTTTTCATAGCTATTTTTTTTTTTTTTTTTTTTTTGGAATTTTTTAAAAACTGTTTTTAAAATCCATTTTTTTTTCCTTTAAATTAATATCTTTTCGGCGAAATCTACAATTTTTTATATAAAAATGTGAAAATTATCATTATTATTTTTCAAAGTTTCCATGTAGCTTAAAATTTTGGTTTTTAAATTATTCCCCAGATATTAAAACCTTGGGTGAAGTTGAACCATGCATGTTTGTTAATTTTAAATGAAGGAAATATATCGAAAAATAAATTAATATAATCCTTGCAGAAGACATTATTTATTTTTCTAGAGGCATTTAAATATTAGAAATAGTTAAACTTTTTTTTCAAAGAGGAAAATATTTGAGTTTAAAATTAAATCCGTTAATCGTCGTGCTTTTTTTTTCTCTAAAGTGAAAAAAGAGTCTCCTGTTAAGCACTTAATAATGAATACGTTATATTTTTTGCTTCTTCCTGAACGTTTTAATGATTAAAATCTTTCTTTCACTTAATTTTTTTTTATTTCTTTACAAATATTACCGAAACAGACGTTTTCATTTTGAAAATGTCTTTAATGAAATATTCATTGAAAATGTATTTTTTTTTAAAAAAATAAAGAAGTTTTCTTTTAAAAATAACATAGTTTTTTTAAAAAAATAAAATAGTTCTTTTTTTTTTTGCTATATTATAACATGGGAAAAAGTTTAAGCGTTATATAAATACAAATGTAGTACATACAAAAAATATATTTCTGGAATTTAAGATATTGCATTCGAAAGGCTCTTTCGAAAATGAAAATTATATTCGTTAATTTTTTATATGTTTGTGTATAATATATGAAAATGTTAGCGTAATGGTGTACTATAGTTTAAGATGTTATAAAATATAATACGTTATTTACTGAATATATATATATTCTTACAATTGAGCTTTTCGAAATACTGTACTAAAATTTGCATCCTCTCGTATTTTTAAGAAGCATAATAATAATTTTTTTTAAAAAAACCCGTTTAATAATGTTGAGAAGTCAATTCCTAATTTGAATGGATGAATAAAAAGTGTTTTATTATTGAAAATTTGAACTTTATTTATATGTATACAAAGGTGGCCAAAATCGTGGACACTTTAAGTTGTTATGTATTTTAAGTTTGTATGCTTAAAGAAAATTTTAGAACAAAATGCTAAGGATTTTATATCATTTTAAAGAGAATTCAGTACTAAATTTAATACAAAAACGAAAATTCAAATATTTACAACGCACAAAAAGTTATGCTACAAACACTGTTGATGTACATTAGATTCTGATGGTAACAGTGAGTTATCGGAGCTTAGTGAGGTTGCCTGTATTCTTTATTACAGCCTCCCATCGATGTTTCATTGAGCTGAAAATAGTTTTAAACTTTTACTTCATTATTACATGATGCTAGGAAACAATTATATCCTCAATTAGTTCTTTTTTATTTCATGGGTACCTCATTCGGACAAGAGTTTTCAAACGGTGCCACAAGTTTTCGATAGGATTGAGGTCAGCACTGTTTCCTGGACAGGATAACAATGATATTTAGTCAAAAAGCAATGACATCAAACAAAAGAGTAGATTAAAACACATGTGACGAGAAAGGGTATTTCCTTTGTTAAAATTA
>BMAV01005746.1:240151-278169 GCA_019973955.1 Trichonephila inaurata madagascariensis | reverse complement strand
TTATACAATTATTCTAAATGAGTGTATTTATTAAGCAAAATAATATATTCATAAAAAAGATTGTGCACTTTATAGTATAGAAAGGTTGCTGACTGTTCTGATATCATTTTGGATGTAACCATGGTCGAAAGAAAATCACACGTGTATTACTCGTCGCATTGATATATGGATAAAACTTTTTTAGGAACGACGCATTTTAGAAAAAGTCTTTACAAAACATAAAGGCAGCATCAACAACGCAAAAAAACCGAAATTAAAGTTTAGGTCGGAAGAAAGCGGTCCCTTTCAATCCTTAAGTTCTCACAACACAAAAAAACTTCCAATTCAAAACCTTTATAAATTATTTAAATCGAAGAAAGTTCTATAAATTTCCTAATTCACTTGATTTTAATGTTCACGAGCCAATTGGTCGGACCCGGTGTATAATGCAATTTGTGTCGTCACCACCAAAATTTGACGTCATAGTACTTTTTTGAGAACTAAGTTTGGAATTATAGTTGTATTTTGGTTGTGCATAAATAAAACAAATTAAATATCGCGCGATATTTGGAAGGTTCAGCATAAAAAATAAAGAAAAGTTCTTTTAAAAGAACTGAAATAGGAAAAATCGTTACATATACATGAAAAATCTTTAAATAATAATAATTTATTTTGGAAAAATTAAATTGTATATTTATTTTTGCTAGTTCTTTTCGGTTGAACATATTTTGCACATGTATTTTCATGATATTGATTTGAATAATTTCTTGAATATTTCAAACTAGCTTAACGTTTTTTAAGTTTGTTTTTATAGTTCTGACATTTTCTTTTAAGATTCATATCAATGTTTGACAGCAATCTACTCTAATCTGTAATCTCATTCTTCATGGTAAACACATCCTTTTGCAGAAAAAAGAATATTTTCAACCAACAAAGAATTTATTTTCAAGATTTAAGACTTTTATTTCGTTTTTTCGAAGCATTGAGCTTAAGGAATCTTGACATTTTGTTAAAAGCATTCTAAAAGCGCTATATAGAATGAAAAATAGAAAATACTGATAGATAAAGAGTTTTTTTTTATTTTATGTTATATATGTGTATATATAATTGTATTAGGTAATGATAGTCTTAAAAAACTAAAAAATTGTTAATGATTTAATGATTTTTTTTTAAAAAAAGATATTCAAATACCTTATACATTTTTAACGTTTTATACCACCTAAATAAAATTTTTTCATCTTCATTCCACAGTCATTTTTAAATCATTCGTCTATCATCCATTTTAAACTAAAAATGAACTACCGTAAAATCCGGCGTAAAATGCGCACCGATACTAATCAAGTTGATTTTTTTTAATTTTTAGGTTTATTCGTGGCACAACCTGCATTCCCTTTTTAAGAAAGAAATCTGAAATATTAGTATACATAGCTTTTATGTTTTAAAGTCATTTGTTTGATGTATTATCCCAAATTTTTGAAAAAATAGTGTACTTCTAGAACTACAACTCTTTTAGTTCATAAGGCAAGTCTCTCTCTCTCTCTCTCGTTTCTTTAAAACCAACAGTATTTCTATACATATAAAAGGACATTTTTTAATTCTCTTCTCTTTTGTTATTTTTAAAGCTATCGTTTTTATACCCGACGTATAACGCGCACCCTTATGTTTCCATCTTATTTTTTGCGTTCAAAGTGCGCGTTGTACGCCAAAATTTATTATATATATAAAATTCAAGATTGAAAGGTTGCTTGAAAAAAGAAAAGGTCAAAGTAAAACAAAATATTTGATTGCTTGCTTTTCATATGAAATCTTATTATTTTTTTATATCATTTATATGTATACAATAATAGTTTGGATATCTGATTTCTTAGATTTCAAAGGTAATTTTTCGAGGTTCTGGGATACTCGGTGACCAATCCACCGGTGGGGAAAATTATCATGTAAAATCTCATTTTTGTTCTATTTTTCTACTCATGAGAAAAAATTGCATCAAAAACCTTATCATGTGCCTTCTTTATACATTTTGAAGTGCTATTTTTAATTTCCAGTGAAAAAAAAGGTTGTAATTTGTTTTCTTTTCTTTTAATAACCCTGGGAAGATTGAAAATTCCTTTAAGTACATCTTTTAGGATGGTTGCTATAATTGATAATTGCAAAATTAGATACCGTTTTTCATACAAACTATCTGAATCTAACTTAGTTTGCTGCAGAATGTCTATACAAGTGTTTTGAACTTTGTTTTCATAAGAAAACTTTCACAGATAGATGATAGAAGGTACTATTTTGAAGCTCTTGATGAAAAGTCAACGTTTTATTGAGGATAGTTGCTTACTCTTAGGGGTATAGATATTGCACTTTAATGATAATTATTTTAGGTAATTAATATTCTGAAAATAAACAAATTTTCTTTTTAATTATTCGTCATACTTTTTATACTTTATCAAAAATATATTTTTTTCTTTTTAAAGAATGTAAATATAATCTCTCTTTCTCTCTCTCTCTCTCTCTCTCTCTATATATATATATATATTAACATTTTTGATTTTCTTACGTTACTTCACTATCTTGGTTAATTTCTTAACCCATTAAACATCAAGTTTCAATTCTTTTTCTTCCAAACATGAAAAAAAAACATCCTTTGGTGCAGTTGTGGAAATCTTGCTAATTGAAAATAAAATAAATTTAAAATTAACGATAAAAGTATGAAAAATAAAATTAAAGTTTTAGTTCAACTAAAAAACTACCAGAAAAATGTTTAAACAAATTTTAGAATTTACTGTTGCGTTTTCGCAAAGCCACTCCTAAGTGGGTTAATTGTTTAATTTTTTGAAATGTACTTGTTTAACTGTAAATTTTAATTACTTGGTTTGTAACTCCATTTGTTTTGTTACATATCCTTCATTTTATTTGTCTTATTTTGTTTGTTTTACTTAATTCTGAAAGCCTTATGTAATATTTGTGGTGCATAGGAGTTAGAAATATATATATATATATCTGTGTTCAATTAAAAAAAATGATGTTTTGAAAAAGCAATTATTTAAGGTATACTCATATCGTTAAATCACTGGGTCCGAAAGTCTTGTAAGTGGTCGTAGCAAAAACCACGGAGCAGGGGGATGGAGAATATTTCCCTCCCATCCAGTTTTATGCCTAAATTGTGGAGGTAGAGATAGGTGGTGTCGCCATCTATCGTAATTAAAAAAATGTCCAACCTGTCTGAGGCATGGCAACTTTCATTCCTTTCCTTCGGGTAGACACGACAACAACAACAACACACATATAACTATAACTTTTTGAGAAGAAAAACAACCAATAAAGCACGATTTTTCATTTCTAGTGCTGCTTAGTAAATTTCGACCTTTCCTTTTTTTATGCAAGTATAATATATATGGTAAATCCCTTTTATCTTTACACGGCTTCATTTAAATACTTTTAAACTAGCAAATCACTGACATAAAGATATGTCAAGGAAGAACGTAATTTAATTCTTTTCCGGTGTATTTTTTTATGAACAGATAGAAATCCAGATAAAATTTAGAAGTCAAATTTAAAATTTTCCGAACTTCGGAAATTATTCGGAAAAATTAATAATAATTTAATCGAGATTGCACAATCTGAATGCATCCATATTTCTCACAATTAACAAAAATGATAGCTATCAAAATGATATGGAAAGATGTAATGCCAATAACTGTTACTTTAATGCTTTGGGGAAATCAATACTTTAATAAATATTGAAATTACGGCTTCTGATTTTTTTTCCACACCAAATTACATAACAAAAGCAGGAAATAAACAAAAAATGGCATATGGATAACATAAATAAAATTTAGTTGCAAAAGGGAAATAAAAAAATTATTTTATTCCTACCATTTACAAGGAGTTTCAATATTTTTAAGAACAAAGTAAACATTTAAACAAAAGGTAAGGCATTTATTTTAAAAGAATATACATCATAAACTAAAAAAGAGGAAATCTATACATACGGAGTTAAAAGTAAACAAGATTTAAATACAATATTTAAAAGTAAACACAAGAAAAAAAATTTAAATCAATGTAAACGTTCGAGAATTGTCAAAATTAACGTATCAAAATATTTTTTCTTAACCAAATAGATTACATAATAACTACTTATTTTTTCTGTAGATAGTTTTGAGAGGTAGTTATATAGTTCTAACATATAGGATGAGGGTGCTGAGTATATATATATATATATATATATATATATATATTTACTAAGGTGAAAACATTTTATCCTACTCACGAAAATCGTGAGTCTGGTAGGCATATTTTGGAGTCAAGTCAAAGCAGAATTTAAATCATCTAAAATTCTTAAGTCGTATAGACAAAGCAAACAAAAAAATCACAACTTTTCTTCCCAAATTTTGCCACGATAAATTTTCATACATAAGAAAATAATCGTGAATTTTCAACTATAAATACATTATAAATATTAATTCAAAGTAACTATGAAATGTTTCTTGTTCTGATTCATATATTTAATTTTTACCTTAATAAATATTTATGGAATGTATTGATCGCATATAAAACCATTAAGCAGCAAAGTGGTTTTAAAGTGACTACCTACCTTCGGACCCAATTTTTTTATAAAAACAAATTTTTGAAACAAATTGAGTGTTTTTAGGAAGAAAAATAAATTAAAAAAATATGTAAATACATTAATTTTTTTAAATAAATATTTTTTTTTTAGAAAAATTGGTTGTTTTTAAGGAAATTCTACCAAAATTTTACTAAAACGGGTTACACTGTATAAAAGTTTCTAGTACAATGATCATAATTTTCTTTACACATAACATACATATTATTGTGCTCTTCAAAATGAACCAAAATCTAAGAGAAATATTAAAATACAAAAAAATTACAGACAATTATACATAATATTATGAAAAGTTTGATATTTTTAAGTTTTTTCTTTATAAAAACTACCCTAAATGAAAAATTATTTAACCTACAACAAAACTTATGGTCCACTTTATAAAAAATAGTGTAATAAAAACATTCCCACAAAATTTCAAAACGTTACTTGGTTTGGTTCTTAAGATATCATGTATCTGGTAAAGAGTTTCTTTTGAAAACATAATTTTGAGAAAAACTCATTTAAAGTTTTATCTTACTGCCCTTTTGCATGGAGTGGTGTTTTTTAAAATCCCTATAACTTTATGTCTATTTCGCGTAAAGGAAAAAGAAAAACTGTTTTGAAAAGAGAAATGTTCAAACTATAAGATTTTGAAATAAAAAAATGCCTTATGTAGACGAAAAACAACATTTTCAAGGTAAGCAGTCACCTTAATAGTTAACATGTAGGCTTCAGTATTGCATTAACTCTGGAGTTCGAGACAAATGCTATGGCTGAGCTGGCACCCCGATCTCTAAACATATATACCACGCCAACGTTAGGAACTGAAGCCTTGACGCGGATTTAACATTCATAACTGCTTGTACAACGAATTCACTCCTGTTGGTATGGTGTGGTAGTTTGGAAGGGTGTTACAGCTCAAGTATAGCCCTCGTCACCTGAGCGTGATTTAGAATTTCGAGGACCATCGCAAACGTGCGACGATTATCGTGAGTCGTTATAAACACTCATTCACGACGGGTCAGCTGGCACAACGTCAGCCGCAAGCTCATGACCAGGGCCCCGCAGCTACCGTGTGGCCTCTAAGTTTTTCAAGCAAAATGATATTCATAAAATTTACATAAATTATTTACTTTAAATTTATCAGCGTTAAGTTTTTAGAAAATAATATCATGAAAAACTCTAAAATTCTTCTGACAGTGTGACTAACAACCCGCTTTTCTGATGAATTAATAATTTGCCAACTATCATCCGTCAATTTCTTGTTCTGTTTTGAGGAGAAATTAAAAACAAATGAAAATCCACTTTTCATCGTATACTTTGAAAGGTCCCCTTCAATTAACTTATTGACGCAGTTTTGCTTCAGGTAACTAGATTCTTTTTTTCGTGCCAAGGACAGCGAAAAGACCGTGGAATTGCTTTACGAAGTAGCAATTCATTTTATCTAACCACGAGGTACGAACAATTAATGCTGGAAACTTGATTTAACTGGCTTTAATACGTCTTGAACTAAGTGATAACTGGTGTGAATTGTTGATTTATATTAGCATTTGGTAGTTTATTGATATTTTGCTTACTTTTTAGAATAAAATGTTTATATATCAATGCAAATTTTGCTGAGTATGCATTTAATTTGTACTTCATTGCAAGTTGCAAATCAGTAGTGAAATTAAATAAGAAATCGGGAAAATAAGGAGTATTTAAAGATAGTTTTGAATTTTTTTTAAAAAAAAAATCATATTAAAATTAAACGAACAAAGGATAAAAATTTCAGCAAACTTAGTACTAAGTGTGTAACACTGAAACTAAAAAAATACATTAAAAAATAAACCGGAAATCATTTTGCAATACTTTAATTAATTGAATATTCGAAATGATTCCCTTATAACTTCTTTTAAGTCAATCAAAAATGTAACTGAAATGCGCCAAAAGATTACTGAAGCAATGGAAGAAATAAAAATTTAGTAAATTGCTGATGACTTATCAAACGATAGCTTTAAAAAAGATTCAGAGCAGGGTTCTGCAACCTATTATAGCTGTGACGTGCCAAACCAATCTACCAATATGATTCAACGTGCCATTCGTTTTGAAACAATTCGATTCCCGCGATAATGCATGCAGAACGAGAGAATAGGTCTCAATAATATGGATTTACATTTTTGTTATATATTAATTTGGTATCACTTCAAGATATTTCTTAACATAAAAATAAACAGCATAAAATATAATATTTCTTCAACAAAAGTAAAAAAAAAATTAATTTTTTTTTTTTGTATTTTTAAACCTATTTATTAAAATAAGAAATTGAAAACATAAAACAAAAGTATTTCCATTCATTATAGTTTGATACAAAGATAAATAAAAATTTTAATGCGAACCTAGAGCTAGCACCACTCTACCTTCACATCACAAAATCAGGGTTATAAGGTGTGACTTTCAAATTTACACGATTCTGAGCATTCAGTTGTTAAACGATTTCTTAGCAGACTTGAAATATTTTTCATTTTAGGAAAGAATTTTTGCTCAGATATGTAGAACCAAACCCTACTGCAGTGGATCGATAAATGAGTACCAAGCTTGCTTGGGGACTTAAACACTGGGTGTCTCGTTTCAGACTGGCCACCCGAACGGGACATCTGCTCGTGCACCTCAGCACCCAACGGCCACGTATACTGGAATGGGCACAGTAGGCCCTGGCCCTCATGGGCTGATGCGCCACTGAGTTTGAGTTCATGTAAAACCAAAAGCGCGAAAGCAAGGTCCATGCAATTTTCTCTCTTCAAACAAATCTCTCCAGCAATGACATTCAGTGGTTTACAAAATAGCTGTAAATTTACTTTTAGAGTTACTTTTCAGATTTTTTTCCTAATTCCTCCAACGTCCCTAATTCTGAAGATGTTTGTCAAGGAGGACCGTTACAAATTTATAAATTTCCAACCACTCAAAAATTGACAAATTTGTAGAGTAGTCGATAGTGGCACTGAGAATTATACCACGTGCCACATGTGGCACGCGTATCATAAGTTTCTGATCCTGCTGTAGCCTCATGTGGCATGTTGTGGAATGTTTTCAGAGAAGAATAAATTAATGATGGTATTCTCATCATTTGCCCCTGAATTCAAATTATTCGTCAAATTTCAAGGAGCTTCGATAATAGCTTCAATAGCAAAGAAACCGTGTTGCTTTATAGTGCGACGTTAATATATAACTCTCACTCGAATTATTCGTAACATAGGAGCGAATTTATTCGTTTTTTTGTTTCAGGTATCCGACTACGTTCGAAACCGTGATTTTGCAAAAGCGTATAAATGGATAATTTTTATGATATTTAGTGTCACTTAGATTAGAAAATGTATATAAAATTGTTTTAAAAATAGTATTACAATAAAAAACTATTTAAGTACAATAATTTGAGAAAAAATGAACATAGAATGACCCATTTTCAAAATATTCTCCTTTTGTGAAAAATGCTTCTATTATATAATAATATTTTGCCTGTATATAGCTCAGACCTCTGTACAGAGGCTCAGCTAGAATTTTTTAAATATATAACTTAGAAATGGGTTTATCCATGTTTTAAGACAACAGAGGCGAACAATTTTAAGAAAAAAACGCCGATAATTATTTCAATGGGTGGTAACTCTGAAAATAATGTGAACTTTTCAAAAAATCCTAGTTCAGACTCTCTGGAGAAGTCTTTACTTTATATAAGCGCGCACGCGCGAAATATTATTATTTTAGAAGCATTTCTTATATAGGGAGAACATTTTGAAAAAAGGTTATTCTAAGATAATTTTTTGCCAAAATACTGTTTTTAAATAATGTTTTTTGTCAAAATGTCCTAAAACTAATTTTATACATGTATTTCAATTTAAGTGACACTAAATATCATGAAAAGTATCAATTTATGCGCTTTTTTAAAATCACTGTTCCGAACGTAGTCGGATACCTTAATTCACAACCGAGTTACATCTTTACTAATAAAATGCAGAGATTCTTTTTTATACATAGGGAAGTTACTATTTGCAGGCATTCTAGTCCTTTTGAGGAGTTTCTATTTTGTTTCAAAATATGTCTCTTTTATTACGTAAAAATAATATGTATATATAATCTGAGTAAAAATGGTAAAAAACATTTAGCGATATTCTCAAAAAAGTGTTAGCTTTTCTGTAAGAAATACCAGAATCTATAATTATCTCTATAGCTACGGTAATATTTTCCCATAATAACAGCGATGGAAATAATTATAATGTTATTAAAAAGAGTCCTGAAAAGAAAAATAAATTTTGCCTTTATTCAACAGTTTTTGAATTTTTTTTTCATTAAATTAATTTTTTCCATACTCTTTAACGATAGAATTTTTTTACAGACATGATGATTGGTTTCATTTTCGGATGTAATTATTTTCTTAGGATCGAAAAAGCGTATTTATTTCGTAATAAGAATTAAATTAAACGAATGAAATTAATTGACTGCATCTATCGTTCTTTCTGAAACTCTGAAGATAAGAGCTTTTTGAAGAAATGATTTTCTTTATTACTGCAGTGATTTTTAAAATACAAAAAAAAATCTAACTAAACCACTTGTATAAAAATTGTTGCATATATGTGACAGAACATTATTTAAAATATTTAATTCTTTAATATGAAAGAATTTAATGAAATACCACGTACTTGTTAATAATCGTTACTTGTTTAAGTAGTTTTGGATGTAATAGTTATATGTCCAGGACATGATTTTAACCAATTAAGTATTTGTTAAACAATTACATTTGGTTAACCTCTGATCCGAATTCATTTTAAAATAATTAAATTGCGACTGTAGATATTGTATTTGTCACTTGTGTAGGTGTGTAGCTCCCTTTTCAGTATTTGGTAGGTAACGTGAAAATTCATAATTTAAAGAGGCTTCATTCAAACAGTATTCAACTATTTTACGCGTAATGAATGTATATATATATATATATATATATATATATATATATATAGCCGAAATTCTCTATCAAAGATAGATGAACACTCAACAAGCAAAACTGAAAAAATGGAAATCTCAAGACAACCAGACATTGAAGGATACATGAGAAATTAAAAATATAATAGGGTGAAATTATAAAAAATGAATGCTACAGTAATATAAACATTACTGACTTAAGAAGACAGTTTATATATAAAATAATTTATATAAAAGGGGGGTTGAACATATTTTGTGAACAGCCAACCTTCCCGCTTTTTGTTAATAATACTTAGCAAAAACCTATAGAAAATAATGGATAGAATATCTAAATCCATTACAAGATAAATGTAACTTACCTAAAAATTGCATTTAAAAATGCAGAGCCCGCGTTAAATCTGAACAGAATAAACAAGTTATTGCCAGATTCTGAACCCAAATGCAAATTCAAAGCATGGTAATGGTTGAATTGTAGCACTTAGCAACAGTATGAAAATAGAAATAAAAATTTAAAAAAGTTTACATGCTATCATTACTTTAGGGACACTAAGATTATATATGTTAAAAATAATGATAAATAATTGTATCTAATATTAGAATATATATATCTTGCTCAAATTTTCAATCGTTAATAACATACTTCCTATTCATCCATTCAAGCTCAAATCCATTTTTTTAAACTTATAGTGGATGACACTTGATGTTAATACATTTTTTTCAAATATTAATTCATTAATTAAAATAAAAAATGAATAAATAGTAATAAACAAAAATAATAGTCTAACAGCATATATATCGAAAGGAAAATCGTTCGTTGAGTCCCTGTAGCGGACACAACAAACGACTTCTAATCCAAAGGTCGTGAGTTCGAATCCCACCTGGGATGGCCTCATTTCTGAGAATGGGATTTCTTTTTTACTATACTATTTTATTAGAATAATTAATGAATAAAGATAAACAAGCAAAAAAAAATTAGTCCAATACCATATATAGAAAGGAAAAGGGAAAATTTCAAGGAAAATCTCTTTCTATATTGCCGCTTAATATTATGATTCTGTCATATGTGTATACATATTTATATTAATTGTATTTATTGAATAAATAGTAACTAAAATAAATTTTTTCCTTGTTGACCTAAGTAGGAATTTACTTATTATTATTTTTTTATATTACTTGTTTTGTTCTTGAAATTAATGATCACGGAATGAGTGAATGTTTGAGTGTGAGTGCTTAGTAATGTCGTCGCTCCATAAAGTAACAAGAGGGCTATTGGTTACAGAACTCCTAGATTTGAACGATGATAAAGTGACGAGAGCTGCATCTGAGCTGGTACTGTCCTCTCTATACGTCCACACCCCACGAAAGGAAGGACATTGAACCTCGACAGATTTAACAGCATCGGTTCCTTCTACACGGCGAGGCAGCATTGTGTAAAGTCTAGAGCAGGGATGGCGAACCTTTTTGAGATGTGGGTCAAATTTTGTTCAAATCTTTTTAGTACTAGTTCGTGGGTCACTAATGCCCATTTGCACCAGAGTTAAGTTTAAAATTTTTTAACTCAGTATTTTTAAAACGAAACATCTTTATAATTCAATTGACTTAACGGGTAAAAATGGGCATGGTTTGATGATTTAAAATTTTTTAGTGGGGTTGAAAATTCAACACTGGTACTGGTTGCTAGAGGAGGGCTTTAAATTACAAGACAAAAATTGCTTGCATCGAGAATAACTGACATGCACATAGCGCCCATTGACACCTCACAAAGTGAAACATAATTAGGACGATACAAGTATATGGAAGGCTCTTTCTAAAAACATAACTAAATATAACCCTACAAAAGTGCCATTTTATTTGAAGAAAATGCTTTAAATATGGTTATTTGCTTTGGTTTGTCAATTTTTTTCAATAAACAAAAGTGAGTAATATTATACATTTTATTTGATATTATCTAAACACTTCTGCTTTATTTCAAATGCTACATACTTTCATATATATTTGCTGCCATTTGCGTTACTTTGGAGCTGTACTGATCAAACTGAAAGTTATAGACAGAATTTAAATTGCTTTCATGTCAAGGCAGTGCTTGAAAAAATTCAAATAGAAAAAAAAATAATGCTCACAAATTAGAAAATCTACATATCCTTGCGAAAACAAATGTTTGCCTAGCAATCATGGGTCAGTTTAAAAGCTTACGTGGGTCAGTATCTGACCCACGGGTCATAGGTTCGCCATCACTGGTCTAGAGAAGAGACTTGAGTTTTGAATTGTTCCTGAACTGAACTGGACTTAGTGGTGCAATTCTGCCCATGAGAACCAAGGTCTACTGTGAATATTTCAGTTTATGTGACCTTAGACGCTGGGGTGCATGTGCAAATGTTTCCGTCAATGGTCAATCTGACGCGAAACCCCCAATAATCAGCTTCCAAGATAGCTTGGTAAGCATTTATCGACACACTAAAGGGATGAAAGGCTGAGTCGGCCTTGCCCAACCAAGAATTTGAACCCTGGGAATGTGGTGTAGTCGAGAGATACTCTACCATTCAGCCACTGGCCTTCTTGAATTGTTCCTGTCATATGATTATTATTTAAAATATACGATATAAATCCCTTACTCTCACAGTTAAACAGTTAGAACACGATGCTATTTAGTGCAACAACTTTACATTTGATGAGATTATTTTGAATTACAAATTGAATTTCATTTCGATTACGTTTCTTAAATAATTACTCGTATTTTACGATTCGTATATTAACATGAAACTTGAAATTCACAGTTAGAATCATTCGTAAGATCAATGATCCATATAATGATTAGACGAATGATCTAATGAATGATTAGATCAATGATCTAATGAATGATTAGATCAATGATCTAATTAATGATTAGATCAATGATCTAATGAAATATCTGATTAATGATTTAAGGATCTCGAAATATAATTTAGTAATTAATAATTCATGGAAACCAAGCTCACCCAGCAAGCGTAAATTTGTTTAAATTTACGTACATTTCAAGCATGTTGCTCTGAAAGTTTTCAAGATTTTAGCTTGCCCTTATCATTTTTTAGCCTCTGTAAGCATTTCAATGTAATAGCTTTAAGGTATCCGACTACCTTCGAAACCGCGATTTTAAAAAAGCGCATAAATATATAATTTTCGTGATATTTAGTGTCACTTAGATTAGAATACATGTATAAAATCGTGTTAAGGATATATTTTGACAAAAAAAAAAGATTTAAATACAATATTTTGGTAAAAAGTTAACTTAGAATAATCTTTTCCCAGAATGTTCTCCTTTTATAAAAAATTCTTCTAAAATAATACTATTTCGCTTATATAAAGTAAAGACTTCTCCAGGAAGTCTAAACTAGGGTTTTTGAGAAATTCACATTATTTTCAGAGTTACTACCAGTTGAAATAATTATCGGCGTTTTTTTCTTAAAATTTCTCCCCTATGTTGTCTTAAAATATGGATAAACTCACTTATAAGTTATGTATTTAAAAAATTCTAGTTGAGTCTCTGTAGAGAGTTCTGAGCAATATAAAGGCAAAATATTATTATCATATAAGTATTTTTCACAAAAGGAGAATATTTTGAAAATGGGTCATTCTATGCTTATTTTTTGTCAAAATATGGTACTTAAATAATTTTTTTTATTGTAATACTATTCTTAAAACAATTTTATATACATTTTCTAATCTATCTGACACAAAATATCATAAATATTATTCATTTATACGCTTTTGCAAAATCACGGTTTCGAACGTAGTCGGATACCTTAACACCAAACCTTTTCGAGTGGTCAGGTGACCATTTTTGAGGTTAACCAAAATTATTAAATTCCAAGTTTTTATTATTCTTGTTCTTACTTCACGACTTTTTAATAATACATCGTTACTTAATTTTTCATTGCCTATCTCTGTTGTTTTTTGCTTTTCCTTATAATCATGTGTACTCTACCGTTATGTACAATGAGCTCTGAACAAATTATAAAATTTTATAAAGAGAGTTATGTAAATTGAAATCTAAAACTGCAAGTCATCTAAGAGAATATTATCTGATTTTTTGTTTAGGTACAGTTTTTTTTTAAGCCCGGTACAGAGCGCCGGCTGTTGGTAACACCCGATATAGAATAATGATCATGAAAAATATCAGTTCAACTTTTAATAATATAGTAGGATACAAACTTTATGTTACAATTAAATAAAAAAGGGTTAGTTTAGTAGTAATTTTTGTATTTTATTATTATTTGCTTGTAAAATGTCGATTCGAAGAAAATTGTTGAAAGAAATAAATAATATAAGCAAACTACGTTCTCTGAAATAGCTGAAGGAAATTCTGAAAGAGAAAGACTTTAAGCAGTTCGACTCAGATAATGAGGAGAACATTGCAAATAAGAGGAGACGAAAAAGGAAATT
This sequence comes from Trichonephila inaurata madagascariensis, assembly GCA_019973955.1. NCBI lineage: Eukaryota > Metazoa > Arthropoda > Arachnida > Araneae > Nephilidae > Trichonephila > Trichonephila inaurata. Next base: position 264,227 of record BMAV01005746.1, on the reverse strand, counting down.
GTCTTCTAGTTCCGAAGACGAATGTGAAGAGAAAAAGAACGATCAGAATATTGAACCTTCTACTGATACAACTGTTTGACAAAAAAGCTCAAGACGACTCTGAACCTGGAAGATACCAGCTTCATGTCATTTTTAGAGAAATATCTGGGCCAACGAGATATTCGAAACGCAATATTATAAAGGGTAAAGTAAGGAGGGAATATTTGAGGAAATGTAAAAACTGGGATGACGAATGCATTTTATTTTAATATAAATAGAAGTATGAGGCGTGTTCAAATGAAAGCGATTCGAAGAGTCACAAAGGGAAAAGGTCTTCAATGTATTTTCGTGAAACAAACGTGATAGTGAAGGTGTATGTACCATGCACTCGCGAGCGCAAGCAAAAAAATTTGTGATAACTGCATTCGTAAGGATGCGCCATTAATTTAAAAATGGCTGGTGCGAATGCAACTGCATCCAAAACGGAACAACAAACTATAATAAAGTTTTTAACACTGAAAGGGTGTAAGCCGGTGGATATTCATCACAGAATGCTGACTATGTACGGTGTCTGTACGGGGTGACACATGAATGTCGAAGCCCATGACGACGAGGTGGGAGAGAATATTCAGCGGCAGTCGACATTAGACAAGGGATTTGCCACGGTCCCACGGCCACGGCACACTAAGTTGTGACAGAGAATCCGATTACGGACATTGAGACGGCAATCAAGGGAAATCCACGTCGAAACATTCTAGATGTCGCAAATGGGTTTAACGTTTACCTAAATACTGTTCACAATATTGTCACCAACATTCTGAAGTATCGAAACGTTTGTTGTCAACAATGGGTACCGCGCATGTTGTCTGAACATCACAGAAAAAAAAATGAATGGGTATAATTTTACAGTTTGTCGCGCTACAGGGATGACTTTCTGCTGCACATAGTGGTAGGGTATGAAACCTGGTGTCACCACTTTCATCCGGAAGATAAGTCCGTCAACATACAATGGAAATATCCCGACTCATCTAGGCCCAAAAAATTCAAAGCTCAGTAGTTGAGACTAGTATGTTGACTTTACTTCTCGACATGTAAGGACTCCTAGTACTAAAGTTCTGAACTGGTTCCATGATCTTCCAACATCCTTCTTTGCGGACGTTATTCGTAGCCTTCTTAAGGCCCTTTTCGGCTAATGTTAAAAAATAGGACCCAAATTCGGAATAATTTTTACAGATATAAAAGTACTCAAACATTAATATTATATTCTGGCCTCACTATCCAGTAGAGAATCACTTATTTCATCATACTACTCATTTTTATCCGAGTTAGCACATTTTTTCTTTTACAAGATGGGGTTTTGCATTTTTTCTCCTATACCATAATTGCTAAACGAGATATCCTTTTACATATTAAAAGAAAAAACAAATTATTTATGAAATATTTTGAAATTTTAAAAACACTATATTATAAACAAATGCATGAGATACAAGGTCATAAATTTTTATGAAAATTGAGGCATTTTTTCTGTCCGAAAATGTGCTCCGCGTAAAGTTCACGCTCTTGTGTATATGGCGAAAACAGCCTTTAGCAATGGGATGCATACCTAAATGCCATGCATGATTTCTTTTAACAAACTCTGTATGTATTTCACTCATTAAATGTAGTTGTTTCTATGTATGTATTTGTTTCATTTCTGTCTCTATGCATCTCATGGATACACATATCGAATCACTTTCATTTGAACACCGCTTATATATAGGTAAATTACCGAAATAAAATGATTTTTCAATAGCTATTCTTTTTAAAATTATGTACCTAAAATCCAAAAAAAAAATTTTTGAAATTGTTACATGACATATATTTTGTGTTTTATTGCGCATAATGAATTCTGAATGATTTATAATCAACTGGAAAAGAATATAGCATTATTTAGGAGGTCATTTGCCCATCGATAGAAATAGTATACATAAAATGTCGGTTAGTTTAGTGTTAAAGGTTAAAATCTAGATTATTTTCCGCAAATTTTTAAATTATTTAAAATGCTGCCAATTATCCATCTCTATATATCTATATCTGCATCTCCATTCAATTCATAATAACTTTTGCCTTGTCAGTTCTGTTTTCTATATTTAATAAATATTTATGTTTGTGTAATTAAAATCTGAAATTTTTAAGTTAAAAGAGGTTTTAAATTTTTTTTTCTATCGAGAACTGAAAATATAAACAATTTTTTCAATTAGATATAATTCTTTGTAGTTAAAATTAAATAGTTCGATTCTTTTACACATTATTTATAAAAGAATAATGATTCAAAAAAGTGTAAAATGTTTAATATATATAATCAAAATTTTAAAAATTATGAGCATATGAAAATAAGAAACATTTCTATAAGAAATATTAATTACTAGCAGTAAGTTGATTTATGAAGTTAAATATATCCGTATTACACTGTAGCCTTTTTATATACATAGAATTTCAAATAATATTTTTTTTAAAAAAAATAATTGCATTCTTAATGTTTTTTTAAAAAAATTCAATACTTTTCAAAAATTTTTGAGATGAAAAAGATATTTATTGCTAAAATTAGGTAGAGTTTGAAGAATATGATCCATTTTATAATTCTGCAAATTTTCATACATAAAAAGATATTTTAGAAAATATAATGCACACAGCGTAAAGTTTACGTAATATTCCTTACTGAAATATTTCTTATTTTCATATGTGCTTATAATTTTTAAAATTTTGATTGAATTTTAAACATTTTATACTTTTTTGAAGCCTCATTCCTTTATTAAAAAAACGATAAAGTGATCGAATTCTTTAATTTTAACCTCAAAGAATTATATATATTCGAAAACTGTTTATATTTTCAGCTCTAGAGACAAGATTAACACTCCTGAGATCCCATTTTTAATAAATTAGAGCATTTTTAAATAATTCGACTTCTAGTTATTAATTTAATACCCAGTTTTGTGCATTCGGATAAATGAACTCTATGAATTCACATCCTATATCTGTATTCCACTAGGAACCTGAAGTTGGAAAGGAATATATTCAAAGCTCCTTTTTAAGAAAATATTTATAATATATCAATAGAAATTCGCCATATATATGACACATATGAAATGAAAGTTATTAATCAACCTATTTTCAAAAGTCTGAGTGAAACCTTCAAAACTATCTCATTTCCTTCCACAAGAACAACAATGGCAGCATAAAATTTTCGAAGAGTTCCATAAATATTGATTTGAAGGAAAATATTTTCATTCCGTATCAAAGTATGGGCATGCGTCATATTAAACTTCCAATAAAGTTTGTCATTTTGATCTCCAGACGGCTAGCAAAGGGGTTTCGGATTACTAAAGAAGTGTTTCTTCTATTGAAACATATCGAGCTTCTATTTTATCAGTTCCCACCTACTCGAATCCTTTGAGGAGCTCAATGTTTATTGCTCACGGTAACCTTACATCAGATCTAAAATTTATTTCTGCTTGAAGCAAGATAGTGAAGTAATATCTGTGTGCCCTCGAATTGAAAATTTGAATTATGAAGTGGATGGTAGATTATTAAGATATCCAACGACGACGTTCGCGGAACTTGGTTTTCAAAAAGGGAATAAATTAATTTTTTCGATTTTTAGTCTCACCTGAATTAGGATATACATATAGAATTGTTTTAAGAGTAATATTACAAGAAAAAAATCACTTGAAAAGGTTCACCCGTGTGATGAGTTCAAAAAAATCAAAGTTTTTTTTTCTTCATAAATTGTTTCCTTAACATGTCTAGAATACGGTGGTAACGTGATTTTTTCATTATAAAGAAGCAGATGTTAAAAGAGCAGCTGTTCGTAGCGCTAAGTTAAGATTTTCATTGTTTTAATCGGACTTGAAACGCGTTTTTCTCAAAATTGTGTTTTTCACATTTTCCTCCATCACATCTGAAGAACAGTTTGGCCGAATGACTTCAAATTTAGAGGATAGACTCAGCACATATAGACGCACCAAATGAACCGTAATCATTCCAAAACTCAAAATATTTCTATTTTTTATAACAAAAACCCCGCATGAAATTCGAAACTTCTTCTTCTCTACCAAAAATCCAATTTTTGATATTTTCAATTACGTATGGATCATTTGGTGCATTTAAGCTTATAGATTAAAATGCCATTAAGTTTTTATTTTTATTTTAGATAAGCCAATCAGCCAAAATCGTGGAGGAAGTGAACGTCCATTTTTTCGAGGCGCATGTGTTCAGAGCGCTATAACTCACGTTTCGTTGGATACTTTTGGCTAAAAATTATTATACATACTCTTTAGATACATATAAAAAACGTCGCCAAAAAAAAGTTCCTAAAAATGCTTAAAGAACAGGCCGTCACACGGGTGAACCCCCTTAAATTCAATTTTTTGACAAACAATGAAGAAAAAATTATTTCTCCACAATCTGCCACTGTGTTTAATAAAGTAAATGATTCAATTAATATGTAGACGACTCATATATATATTTACTGGAAGCACACGATGGCGCTTACACGTTCACTGCCACCATAGAAAAAAAAAGCGATCACACTGTGAACCCAGCCGTATAAATGAATTTTTTCCTCATGCTGACAGAAGGGGAGAATAAATGTTAATGCCAGCTCTTCCCGCGATTGCACGGGATTGGCAATTACAGCATGATTCCACATCCCATGCTTTCACGGGATCGGATTATTATGTTGATGCCATGTCCCGCGATGGCGCAAGACTCGGCAGGGGACAGATTAAATACATACGTCGGTTTTAGATTCATCGGTTCTGCAACGTTTGAGATAAATAATGGTAGCGTGATGTGTTGAGTAATTTAAATATTTGGTTTATTTACGTTACAGCTATTATTTACAGATTATATACACATTGAAGTTATTAAACTTATTAAAGAGATTATATTAAAGTTCAAATGATGTGGTTAGGGAGGAAGTAATTTCTCTGGTATTCGATCGTAGCGAAGTTTTCAGACCATCTCCCGTTCTTTCTCTCTGCCCTCTCTAGCTTCGGGGATGACAGAAGCCGGCGTCTATAGTTTCCAGTTACATCCGACTAGTAGGTGGAAAGGGGTCCCTCGTAGTGTCAAAGGTTACCGGGGTTATCCGAGACAGGGCCGCGCAATAATTTAGAGTTAAAAGTGCCGATGCATGTGTGATGATTCATAAAAAAGCCGATTCAAAGCTGTGTGGCGGGAATCGTTACAGTTCAGATATGCTCCCTGCATTGAATTCATCCACGCTCTTCAGTTTAGCAGTCGCTCATAGTTGTTCAAGTATACAACGTGACAATTTTGTATTACTTGTGTTATTTAGTAAACATAGTAATCTGACATATTTTAAAAGACTAGTACAATATCGAAAACAAGTGTTAGGGATTCGAAACATACATATTTAATTCTGAATGGCCACATATACGCCACTAGTTGGACGGCAACCCCTTAAAAACATTCGAAGTAGCTCAAACTTTGGAGAAGTTTTACCCCTGGTCTACAGCTAGTTAAAAATTTTAAACTATTGTGTCTGTTAGTTACTTTTATTTCAAATATTTATTATTTTCAATTGTATCTAAATAAAATTTTATACGAATACGATTGTCTTATACTGAGGATAAGTTAGTGTAGTCTCATTTAAGATGTTTCAAATTATCTGAAATATTAATTCAGCCTGAAAATGTCCACAATTCATTATCAGGGCTTTTACTAGTATAATCTCTATTATTACGTAAATGTTGTAATAAAAAATAAAATGAATGTTTTCTTGCATTTTAATCTCTGGAAGATTACTTTTGGTATAGATATTTTTTTCATTTTTTTTTCAATAAACTCATAAACAATGAATTCATAAGAAGTTGAAAAAAGATTAAACTTTCTTAAAATTTGACGACTGATTAAAAAAAGGGACAAGAGTTATATATATATATGTTTTCTGTCTCATTAAATTTTTTTTTTTCTTTTTTCCAGCATTACAACAAATTCAATTTTAAAATTAGAAGGTGTTTACTTTTTATTTAATTTAAGTTAATCGGCTTGCCGAAGCAAGAATTTTAAATAATAGAAGAAAATGAAAATTAATTTTACTTTCAGAATATGGTTGTATATTCTTGGAACTAAAGCACTGTTTTATTGTTTATAAAAAAAATAATAAACTTTGACAGTATTTAAAACCTATGACATAACTGACAGAGTATTTCTTATTTTTCCACTAAAGTTAACAAAAAGTGTGATAAATATAAAAAATTAATTACTTTTCATACGTCTAGACGTGACGCATTTGGTTTCCTTTTATAATAGCTTTTTCACCTACCAGTATTCTGATATTTTCTTACACCACTTTTTTTTGCTCTTTAGGGTTTTAGCTCTAGAAGTATACCATTGTTTAAAAGCCTAGCTTAATGTGTAACGACGGCGCACTGAAGCGGCCTACACCCCTCTATACATTTCTAGTTTGACTTATGGAGAGCAGGTGGCTCGCTTGTGGTTTAGAGGCTGATTGATTGATTGAATAATAACGCCGCACTGTTCAGCTACACGGGGGCTTTTGACGACGGACCACGTAATTTTGAACCATGGTCAAGTGACTTGGACGACACCTGAGCTGGCACCCCCTCTCCTAACTACCACACCACACCAACGGGAGGACGCTTCAGCTCTCGACATATTTAATGTGCTTCGCTGCCCTACACGGCGGATCTTTAGTGGTACTGGGCTCGAACTCGTGACAAGGCAAGCCACGATCCGATACCTATACCACTCGGCTACCGCGGCCACTGTGGGTTAGAGACAGAACACGTTGCTTGGGGTCCTTTGTTTGGCTTCTGGACTGTCGTCACCGGTGTGACTGAGGGCAAATGGATCGGACATAGACCCATTGTGTGTCCATTGACGGGACTTTTCTGTCTTAGAAGACTGTCGCCTTGGAGGATGGTGGCAGGTTACTTCAAAGAAGAAATGGCGACGAGTTGGATCAAAGACCAAATGTTCGTACAAGCCTTTTGTCGCCGGAGCGTTCGAGAGGGACCCGAGCCATTGTTGGGTTCGCACCAATGAGGTGTTAATGAGACTGAGGGCAGTGGGCAGACTTTTGGGGGCCTACCGATGAGAGATGACGAGGGGTGCGTAGTTGACCCACCCCTGGTGTTTAAAAGGGTCGATTCGAGAAGAGAAAAGGAAAGGAGAAGAGAAACGATTGATGAGAGCTGATTTTTTGGATTGATTTTTTGGATTGGAAAAAAACGTGTGGCCTCTTCACGTGTTGGCCGGGTCGTGATGGTCAGAGAGACGTACGTGGGCGATGTTATCGAACTGACCTTGTAGGACTGATTAACATTGTATGCGAGCACCCTCCGGAGAATAGATAGAGGTGTCGGAGAAAAAAGACCGACGACTGCAAGAGGCAACACAACGGCTGGGCAACCCTGAAGATAATTCAACACGGGATTTTAGTTTTTTTATTCTTACCAGCGAACAATGGACTGATTTATTCTATGATTGGAATTCTACTGCCTAAATTTAGTTAATGTACACTTAGCCTAGAAATAAAATGAATTTTTTAATGATTAGCTGCGTGACTGAAAACGTTACCCTGTCACGACATCACAAATGCTTAGAATAAATGGTTTCAAAAGATAAGGATATTTATATGCACAGAATTTCAAATTTCTTCGTAAGAAATTGCGCGTTATACGGCGAATATGCTGTAACCTTTGAGAAAATTAAGAGTAGAGTGAGAGTTAGGAAACTATATATGTATTTAGTTTATTTACGGCACAGCTATTAATTATAGTATACACATTTACATTGAAGTCATTCATAGTGTACAGTGTTCAGTATATGTTATTTGTGAGGGAGGAGTCAACACGACATTTCTCTTCGATGTTTTTCTCTCCACTCCATGGTCTTGAGATGGGCTAGTTATTTTCTGACTCCTTGAATTAAACTCGGAGTTCCCGGCTCGCAGGTGTGTCCAGCCGTTGGGTTTTGTCACGGTTACAGGTTGCCGGAGCGATGTTAAATGACAAGACCCCGCAATATTTATATACGCGCATGCGCATAGGATCGGTGTTATCCTATCCACAAAAAGAAGCCTATTTTTCAGCTGTGGGACTCAAAAACCGTCACCATGCCTAAAATTTTTTTAAAAACTGCAGTTTGAAAGTATAATGTGCTTTAAATGCCTGTGCGCGTATCACGTCGGAATATATGGTAATTTATTTAATCGTCTTAGAAGTTTTTATTTATTTTTGTTATATTAGCAAGTGTGTGACAAGAATAAAATGTCACGTGACTTAAAATTCACGCCTTATTCCTATTCGTCGTTTAACAGGGTTGCTCAAAGTCCTACCGCATGGAAGTTCGGAGGTGCCAGGAGTGCTTGTGGCTTGAATATGATTCAAAGATGTAACGTCCATCATCAATAGTCCTAAAAATCTCTTAATAGGAGATGTCTATAGTACATCTTATTTGAACGTAATTTTTTCTCTTACCCTGTATTTTTCTTTATAGGTATTTTGTTAGCATCTTTTACGCACGTTTGTACTTTAAAACAACATAATTTCGAACATAGCGAGTTTTGTTAAAACTCCCGCACAAGTTAGATTTAGAATGCAATATAACTATCGCTAATTTTCTCAACAGATTTAAACGTAATTTACATTCATACCTGAAACCTTTTAGCCGTTGCTATGACACCGGTAATTAAATGGATAGTTAGACCTATATACATTTATTAGGCTTTATAGAACTTTAGCATAATAATCTACAGTTATGATTTCTAAAACATCATCTCAGGTAAATATTTATTAACATAATTTCAAAGAGTTAAAAATAATACTGCATAAAAATTTATGATCTATAGTCCTGGTAATTCTAATATAAGAATAGTAAGCTTTTTTAGATATAACATAAGTTATACTTTTACTAAACAGTTCAAAAGGAATGTTACGAAAATAATGAAACAATAAGACATCATTAAGTTAATTATAGGAAAATAAAATAATTTTTTTTCATACCAAACAATGGAATTTTTGTAAAATTTAAGAACGAAAAATAACTATTTTTAGAATTAGTATTGAGTTATTGCGAAAGGGTAAAAATTGTACACAGCATTTGAAATATTCTTTAATGAAAACACACTGTATTTAATTTTTATATGCTTAACTAAATTTAGATTCATCTTATAGTTAATACTTTATTAACTAAAATTCGTGTTTCTGAAAGAAACATGAGTTTTAAGCATATGAAATAACCCTGATATATTTTGCGAGTTTTTTTTTTTTTTTTTAATTTAATGTTGTTACACAGTACGAGATTCAATTGACAAAATTGGGTTAAGAATTCAAACAATCTTTCTTAGACTAATTTATTACTCATGTAATCTATTATCTCAACAAATTTGAAAGCTGTAAGTTAAAAAAAATCCAGAGTTCTGATAACTTTTATGCTCGTTTTTATTCACATTCCAATGACAAATTAAAACTTTAAACTTATTTATCACAGAAAAAAATAATCACTAGTTTATCTTCACTTAAAACGTTAAGGCATTTTTTACTATTATGCCAAATACTTCGATATTTTTTCTACCTATAGATATGCATTTTTGAATCAAAGCAATACTTATTTTTTAAAAATAGTTAAATTAAGAATTTATAGATTTATTAAGGAATTTTTAATAAGCATTCCCACACACACATAAAAATGTGTTTTGCGATTATCAATCAAGCTATTTGAAATCCCGCTTCAACTTTTGTTATTTATCGTTTGAATTACTTGTAAATTAAATTTCACGTTTGAACGTGAATTATGGGGTTGGAGTGGTATCTTAAAATCCCTTAAAGGTTTTAAAATTTTTATTTAAACAATTAAATGGTTACATTTTTGTTGTGCTTTGAGAACAAAAACTGTTTTATCTAATTAATAAAAAAAAAAAACCTACGTTAAAAGCAAAAAGATTTTAAAAACCATCCACACATAAAACCGAAGACTTTTTTTATAAACCGCGTATCTGTACTCTTAAATTTGTAAGATACTTCAAAATATTTTTTGGAAGCTGTACTATAAATTTAATGCAATACATTTGCTTTAAATTAGACATGGAAAAAAATAGTATTTTACTTACTATATTCTTTAAACCCCTTTAATCTAATACAAAGTATACGAATATAAAAACAATTCACAAGGGAGAATAAAAGTTTACATATTATATTTTATTTTTAGCTAACATTTAGTTTTAGTTTTTTATTTTTCATTCACTAGGACAAAAACTACAAAACTACTCAAACGTGGACAGCGATTTTTCAAAAAGTTGTGAAAATAGTTAACAGAAATTTTTGTGTATGTTCTGTATAATAGTAGAAGTTTTTTAACCTTATGGTTTATCAATCACTGTTTTATCACAAAATTCACAATCCCTTCTGTGAATATAATCACTGTTTTTTTAAGCAATTTCATGTAATAACTACGATAAAGTGCTCTAGTTTTAGTGAAAATTAAAATATTTCTTCTTCTGAAGGTCATTTCAAAATGAATACCTAAGTAACACACCAAAATGGGAAAACTGAGAATTTGTTCATAAACTTTTGGTAATATCCTGTTTATGTAATTTCTTGTAACTTTTAACCATTTTTTTCTCATTTTAGTAATACTATAATTTCTTTTTCTCTTCTTAATTAATAACCTGAATAAATAAATAAACAAAAAATAAATCTAATAACTAGAAAAAAAAATTCCATATATTCATTTTGTTAAAAAAAAAGGAAGTTGTCACAAGTAGTCGGATACCTTAAGAAATCAATTTAATTTATTTTTAGAAAAAATAGAAAAGGTCATGGAGTTAAAATTTAAAACATTTATTCGTTTTAACAGAATTAACGAGTTTAGCTATAGCCACTCTGGAGGGGTTTAAACTACAAATTCCGTTAGTCCTTTCTAAGGCCTCTTCCAAGAGCGGTCACAAAGAATCCTTCTTCCAAGGGAGGGGGAAACATAAGACCATTTTTTAACTGTAAGCGATAGCGGTCTCAAATAATGCTCAATTATCTATATAAAAAAGGAGAATTTTTTGTGTGAACTTCTGCGGTGTTTTTCACTATAATGAGCATGATATCAGATATCTCCTAATTTCTCCATAACAAAGTTGAAAACACTTAGGATAAATGATTTAAGAAGGGCGTCGTTCTATGATGTTTTTTTTTTTTTTTTTTACTTATTTGTATGCTTTTGCTTTATTAGAAGTAAATTTCGAAAACAAAGGGCTATTAATGTACTTATCGAAACTAGCAGTTTGATAATTCCTTCATTTATTTTATTTAACGATAATTATAAAAAATGAATTATTTACTGAACTAGGTTTTTATTATTTTTTTAATTGTACGAATTTGAGTTGATTTTGGCGCAATACCGCTTAAGGCAAAATCTGAAATTTATAATTGAGTTTTAAATTAATCTCAGATTATTTTGAAATGCTGTAGAATGTTGAAAGTTTTTGAAAATATTTTTTAATTTAATCTTAAAATATGACAAAATATTTTAAGCAAATATCTGCTTTAGAAATTAAAAAAGCGATAATATGAGAATAGATTGTACTTAGAAAAAATAATAATTGATTAACTTTTTGAAAAATAACTCATTTATTTTTAAAAATAAAAGAAATTTTTTAAGGGATAATATGAGAATAATTTGCTTACAAGAAAAAAATAATAATTGATTAACTTTGAAAGTTAATTCATTTAGTTTTAATTTCTTACAATATTTGGGTTTTTATTTATACTTTGCTTTTTAAATTGTGTTAGAGACTCTACGATTTTTTTTTAATTCAACCAATAGCCAAATGGTTTTGTGTGTTTATCGTTTAAAATATTCTTTAATAATAAAACTATCAATGGTTAAAATTTTTACCAAAATTAAAAATGAATAGTTTACGAAACTTGCGATTTATTGTGTTACTGAAACTCTAGGCAACTCTACTGGAAACTCTAACATCAGTCATTATTCCTTAAGAATTACCATTGTTGCTTTCAAAGTAAAGGGATTAAAACAATTATAGAGAAATTAGTTACGAAATATTCCATTAACTCATCATATTTTAATCTTATTCTGTATTGTTAAAAATATTTAAAGCAATATTTATGTTGCAATCTTGAAGAGACAACTTTTATTAACCATTTTTCAACATTAACCTTTTTAAACATAGATTTATAATCTCTTAAAATAACCTAATTAATTTTAATAATGTGCCGTTAGTCTTTCTTTTTATTGAAACTTACGATTCTTGACGATGTGTTAATTTAAATTGTTCCAGTTTTGTGTATTGAACACTTAGCTCGCTAAATTACTATATTCCTCAGCATCTTTTATTAAACTATTTTAATTAAGGAAGGGAATATTTCTCACATGGTTGTGAGATAGTATTGTTCAAAGCTATAGATGTTAGGCGAAATTAAATTCCATGATTTAAAAGCTAAGGGAATATTTTCCTTACGATTGGGAAACAATAAATGATTAGGACTTAGTTTTGAAGCTATGTTACAGTATTAAAAAGACTGCACAAATCGGAATATTAAAAATATTTTAAGGTTTTAATGTTGACAAATATTTTAAAATGCTAAATTAGAGTTAATTGATTGCTTATTAATATCATACTTGGAAGAAGGCCTAATTTGTCAACTTAGTCAATTTCTTCTATTATAGTTCACTTATCTCCCTATATACATTTGTCTATTTATATGTATATCTTGTTCAAATTTCCAATCGTTAATAAAATACTTTTTATTCATCCATTCAAGTTCAAATATATATTTTAAAATTTGTAGTGCATGATACTTGATGTAAGTACAGATTTTCAAATCCAGATTACGACTCAATGTTTGAAGTTGAAATTTTTATGGACAATAATTTTCAAGTCGAATAGCGAGCTTTGAGTCGAGTTCTGATTCAATTTAAGACGCGTCGTATAAATAATGGAGTAGGTTGCATGGAATTAGATTTGATCCTCAAACTCTTCACATGCTGTGGTGTGGCCGTTATAAGGGTTTAAAATAAGTTCGAAAGTCATCCTCGTTCTTTGATAATTCAAAATTAAGAGGTCTGTCGCCAATAGCATTCGAATAACTTCAGAGAAACATCAGTACCAGATCTCTTTCAGAACGAGACCAGATCTATTTCCCATTTAATTATTTATACTACAAATTTTATGTAAGGTAATTATATATAAATAATAAAACTATTTTTTTTATATTTAAAAATTTTTGTACATTTCTAAAAAGATTTTCTATTAGTGTGCTTTTATTTATCTATTTAATTTCTTTTTCCAGTTCATAAACGGGGATTTTATTCTTATATTGTATTTTACATCTAGTAATATTTGAAAAATCAAGCAGTGTTCTTATTTAATTATAGTGAATCAATTGAAATCATACTACCTTCTGACAGTTTTTGCCTCTGATCAACCTCACGAGAAGACTTGTGGCTCGATGGCTATTTAGAGTATGCCGAAGGCGCAATACATTTACAAACATCCATGCCTTTTCCTTGATTCGAACCCAGGCCCAAGGGCACAGCAGTCAGCATTATTAACTACTATACTGGAGGGGCGGCGATATATATATATAGCGTTTTTCTTTTTGTTTAAAATTTTAGAGGGTTTATTTGATTCAGTTTTTATTTTTCGACAGTCATTCCGAAAGCTCATGAAATAAATTGGGTATTTTCTTTTTACAACCTCCGACCAATGTCAACAAATCAAAAGACATCCCCAAATGCCATGATATACAGCCAATAGTGAAACCGTTTCCAAGCTCGATCGAACACAGTATTAACGATGGGAATATTTGGCGACATTCTTTGAATTGGCGAGAATTTGAATTTCGTGTGGCGAGATTGGTCGACGGTATAATGCGTTAATACTGTACATTTTTACCTAAATCACTATTTGCATTATCAGTTTAATTAACAATTGTAGAAACTTAAATTTATCCACCCCTATCTAAATTTAGACTAGTACTTAAAAAAAAACATATTCCGAAAATTCTTTCTAGAAATTTATTAATGGAGGAAAGAGTCTCACGTTTGTGACAGAGCTCCTATTCTGTACATGATTTCTTAGAATAGAATTTTCTTTCAAAGTTATTTTCTGCTGTCACAAAAAACGTAAAAATATCCTCTTTCTGAAGACAATGTATCGAAATAACAGTTTACAATGTATAGAAATAAATTTGGGATGAAGACCTTGAGCTGATTCTTTGTTGATTATTTTCTGTTGGTACTTGATATCACAGTATGAAGAAATATATTATTTTTAGAATTCTCAACAATAAATGTATATTTATCTTGATCTTCATAATAAAAATGATATACTTATTATTGGGGTTATTATTCGACGTACAATTACTGATTTAACCCATTTACTGCCACCGGCGTTACACAATATACGTTTCGCTAAACAGGTGCGTTAAATGCTTGAACGTATATATACGTCTTTCCGAAATGTGGTCCTTTTATTCTCCTTAATATCGGTAAAATTGCTCCGAAGGCTTTGGAATGCAAAGAAATGACTTCGACAGAGTTTGCGAAGGATTTACTTATTGCAGAGAAAAATTTGCTTGTTTAAACCTTTTCTTTTCACCTTAACGCACTACATACGCATGCCTATATGAAAAACGTTGGCACTCGGGAACGAATCGTGTAAATTTTAATTGGAAGTTAAGGAGCTAGTTATGATTCAAATTTTTCATAACTTTTTCAGTTCAAACAGAATCTCAAACTAAGCGTTATTGAAATATTTGCTTTTTTTTTTTTTTTTTAGCCAAACTCTTTGCCGTAAATGTTTGAATAATTTTTTTTAAAAAATATATTTTCATTTTTTATTGTGGAAAAGTGTGAAATTCATTCGACGCTTACGAAGCAGCACGAGCCATGAGTTCGTGCTTCTTGTGAAGGCCGAATAAAATCACTTTAAGAAAATCACAATAATTACATGACAAAGTAAACAAATTAAAACAAACAAATAAATCTTTTTTTTGCAAAGAACTGAATAATTTGTATAAGGGAGACTTTCCAAATTTAAAAATAAAATATTTTAAAAAAACTTATTCAGAGAGAAAAATGTGTTTATAATTCGAAATCTCTATTTTACGAATAACAGACGTTTTGTTACGAAATATGTTTTCTAATAATTTAAAGGTTACGCCTGAACTTTTTTGCAATAAACAAATGAATGTTAGCAAAGTGATTTATTTATAGAGATGGCTCTCTTTCTTGCCAATATATATTTTTTTTCATTCTGTCGATTTGATATGCTTCCAAATATTTTGAAGCGAGCATTTTAAGTTCATCATTTAAGTTTTAAAATGTATCTGTATCATGAAGATACCTCAAATGTTTGGAATAACTTAAAAAAGGATTTTTTTATTGTATGTAGTTTTGCCACGTTCTGTGTTTTCAATGACAGGTTAATAAATCTTTAATTTTCCTTAAAAATTACATAAAATATTTCAAATATTTTTAGTTATAGACTAAAATATTTTGGCTCATTCAAGCTATCCTTCACGGCATTTCTACTTTCGTATGAATTATTTGGCTTGTATTTTCTTATAGAGATATTTAAAACATAGGATGTTGAACTAACGCTTTATAATGATTGCATTTTATAAAACTAATAAAATTCGTGATCTCTGAAAAAAAGAGATCATTTCTACTTATGTATTAATCGCAGCTATTGGCGACCTTTGGTTAATTTAAACAATAATGAGCTGAATTCATGATGGACACTTGATAATTATAATCAAATACAATTTCTAATTTTATAATTGACTAAAGATGTTCAAGTATTAAAATTCTTCGAAAAGTTTTTCAAGATATTATTTTTTTCTTATATTATACGAATACTTTTGAATCAAGTGCATTTTGTTTACATATGTGCGTTATTATTTTTAACAAATTTGTACTTTTTATGGAAAGTTTATGGGTAGCCTAGAGGTTAGAGCATTGGTCTCCAGATCGGAGAGCCTGGATTCGATGCCCGATGCCACCAAATACCCTCCGAGTGCACACGGAGAACGTGCTCGTTAAATCAGTGGGTCCAAAAGTATTGTGGGCGGTCGCAGCAGAAACCACGGGTGAATGATACAAGAGAATACTTCCTTTCCCTACAGTCCATACCCCTAAATTGTGAAGGTGGAGATAGTTGGTGTCGCCATCTATCGTGTAGAAGGCCAACCTGTGTCTCAGGCTCTGGCAAATCTTCCTCTCCTTCGGGAAGGACACGCCAACAACAACAATAGAAAATTTCTTCAAAAAGCAACTTTTGACAACAGTGGACCAAGACGTCACATGGATTTAGTCCATGTTCGAGGTTCATTAGTATGGTGTTAGATGGAAGGATTTCCTTAGGATGGTATCCAATAGGTTGTCCTAACTAGTAAAATGTTTGGTGATAAATCGCTCGCGCGCGCATAGATTTGATGTATTATTAACCAAACGGTAAGCATTAGAAAACTTCGAATTTTATTTGAAAAGTTTTATTTAATAATATGGTAAGTTATAAATCTTATCATTTTTAGCATTTAATGTTCATATAAATCCTAATTTCCATTCTGTTTTAAAACTTTTTTGAGCAATACATGTAATATTCTGCAATGTCATCATATAATATACTTGGAAATCTGAAAAAATATTTGAAAGTTTAAAGTTTTATTTGAAAAAGTTTGGAGTCTGGGGATTTTTAGGATTAGTTCTAAGTTTCCACGATTCTCTTTTACTGAATATAAACTAAGAATAATATTTTCTTCATAAGGTATTTTACAAACTATAAGTATGAGAAATTTGTGAAAAATAAAATTTACTGGAAAAAAAGGAAATTGAAAATGAATTTCAAATTGATTCGTGTTCTATAAAAAATTCAAGCTAAACCTGATATACCTCGAAAGAAATACACAATTCGAATGCTACAAAAATAAGCGGAATAATATTTTTTCCACTCATTACATATATATATATATATATATATATGAGACTTATATTCGATATCTGCTTATTTTTTTATCTTTTATCTGTTATTTCTGAGAAAAACCTGATAGAATATAACAAGAAAATGTATTTCCTTTCAGATCTTAACCTGTTTGTTTAAATCATCTTCAGGAGATCAAAATGAAGCAAACAAAAATAAAAATAAACCACATAAATTATTTAATATTATAAAATATATTAACTTTTTAAAAATGGTACTAAAATATTATTCTGACGACCAATTTCTTCATATAAAAAGACGTCACCAACTACCGCGATATACAGCCAATAGTAAAAATCGTTCTCGCGCATGCTCGAACTCAGCAATAATAACGATGGCAGCATTTGGCGACATTTTTTTAATTCGAGATGTCTTTACTTTTGCGAAATTGTTCGACGATATAATATGTAATTACTAAAAAAAATAATAACTTTAAAAAGTTTGCTTGGTAAAATACAAAATATTAATTTAACAAATATTTTTTTAGTTTTCCTTTGTAAGTTTTCCTAAGCAAATTTCTCGACGTTTTGAAGAAAGACGATTCTAATACTAACTATGATGCCCCAAAGAAATATTCGATTCCTAATAGTTAAGATATTTTCGTGATTTCGGTATATTGGGAAATGTTTTATTTCTTATTCTTGCCTTTTTTCTTCTATCCTCTCGGGTTATACCAATCCCAAGAGAACACAGTCTAGCCTTTATCCTTTTAATGATTTCGTTCCAAAAAGACGATACATTGTCCAATCTATAGGAAATAATTACCAAACGTGCTAAAGTGTATAATATGAATCAGCGCTATGGGAAATCAAATTAAGTCACTTGGTCGAATAAAAGTTATTTTGCATAGTAATCTATGTCTGGAATTTAAATTATACAAATGTGGTACTTAAAAGTTCAGAAGTTATATAGCTTTACTTAACACTTTTTCTTTGCAAATTAACAATCAATTCCAAAATTTGTTTAAAGTAAGTTTTAATGCGAAATAGATTGCTCAGACTTTGATAAGAAAATTAAATCGAATTAGCTTATTCAATATTTTCTAAATCGGAAACTTAAGAAAAAATATACTGAAGAGTTTATGAAACTTTTAAAAGCAATTAATTTTGGTTTCTGATTATGATTGGTCTAGATTTTATTGTGACAATTATTCTGCTCTTTGTGGTAAAAAAGATTTAGAATATTCTGTTGTTGTTTCTTATGCCACCTGATATCGACTTCGTCAGATCCAGACCCACGAAATTCATAATGGCAAGGGGCTAGATGTACGCCTGTCGTTAGCCGTAGCCTTGAATACCAAACAGGGGACAGTATGTGTGACTTAGCTCGGTTCCACACCAATTTTGAAGGAGAACACCCTGGAGAGGACAGGGGCTTCCCAACTCTCATCTCCTTCCACCAATCTCACGAGAGGAATTGCGGCTCGATGGCTATTTAAAATACCCTCATGCCGCAAACGCACTCTTCATTACAAACATCTAAGCCGTCTCCGATATTCGAACCCAGGCCCTACGGCATTGCAGTAAGTGTCGCTTACCACTATACCGGATGGGCGATGAAATATTTTACTTGTATGATGCTTGCAGAACTTTCTAATTGCTTGGTTAAATTTCATAGTTTGTATCGTACACCTTATCTTAATTTCTCATTTGTAGAATTATAATCTTTCAAAGTGAATATAACTTTTAATTAAAGCGCTATTTATTCCTGTATTAAAAAAATGCTTTTCTTAAAAAAAAAAAAATTAATTAAATACTTTTGAAGCGAAGTTTTTCGAAAATTCAATTAAATACTATCCAAATTAAAAGTTCTCTTAAATTTTAGCACGTGAAAAATGGTTTTACTATCAAACAACTTGTATTTTGAATTTAAAACATACCTTAATCAATAAATTACACAGTAAATATGGTTCCACTGAGTTTGTGGAAACATA
Organism: Trichonephila inaurata madagascariensis; assembly: GCA_019973955.1. Lineage (NCBI taxonomy): Eukaryota > Metazoa > Arthropoda > Arachnida > Araneae > Nephilidae > Trichonephila > Trichonephila inaurata. The sequence goes on along the minus strand of BMAV01005746.1, from coordinate 245,292 downwards.
TTTACTGTATAAAGTATGTTTTAAACTCAAAATACAAATTGTTTCATGATAAACCATTCTTCACGTATGAAAATTTAAGGAAAATATTAATTTGGATAGTTTTTCACAAGTCTTGTACATTTCCTCCTTTGTCGCGCGTTCCTAAAGATAACTCTTATCCAATCTGATATATTATCGCCAAGATTTGGCTCAGTTTCCACATAATGTTCGATTTGGCGACTTTAATTGTAAATGAAATCACAACGATGTTCTTGATTAAGTATTATTGTATTGATTATCCAAATATGATTGATTGAGTTAGGCAATTTATTTTAAACATTACACACTATAAATAACAAGTCATATTTCAAATTTGTCACTGTAATTTACTATAATCATAGCCATTTAAATGATAATTCACCGCGAGTAAAATAGGCTAATTTCTTTTAGGAAAATTATGAATTGGAAAATTATCATACATTATAAAAATAAAGTTTACTTACTTCAGATCTCTCTCGCGATAAGTTTGTTACTGGTGATTGTGAATTTTTTTTTTTATATTTTCAGAATGAATATTTTTTTCAGAGTAAGGTATCATTTGATTTTATAATGATGATATCTAAATGTTTCATTACTTCAATATTTCTATTTTTCTTGCATCGTTTATGTGTTATTAAGGTCAGTTGATGGTCAGTAGAGTCGATAACTAATTTGTTCACACACAGTCATGATTAGATACGTGCTAATGAATAAAAATCATACAGTAATGATAAATTTTGCAGGATAGAAGAATATCTGAATGACAATGAAATGCATGTTTATTATTATTTAAATAAACACTTATAGTTTATGCTGCTTGTTGAGCTAATTTTTTATTTAGATTAACATCTGACTTAAATTGAGTGTTTGAAGATATATGGCATAAATTAATTATATATACGACATAATTTCTAATATTTGCAACCTTGAAGTTCCGTATCCAATTTCCTGTTATTTAAGCAGCATTGAAAATAATGATAATGTCGAAAACACTTGGTAGTAAACGTGGTGTTTATATTCTTACCAAGTAACACGTGGTTTTTAACCTTATAACTGCGTTGGATAGAGTTCATCATAAGGCATATTATAAAATTTTCTAGTTTAGTAAGAAACTAAATTTGAATAAACTCTGTTTTACTTAAGTTTCAGAATAATTTAGCTAAATTTCGCTTCTGCATAAATACAACTAAATCTAATTCTGGGAAAAGTCGAAATTATTTTTATTTATTTATTGTGTTTTATTTTAAAAACTAAAAAATGGCATTTTTTTCTTTTAAAAATTAATACATTTTTATCACCTCAGAAATGTTTTGAAAAAAGAATATGGACATTGAAATGTTTTCAATAAATAAAGGTATAATATATAATAGGTTAAATGTAATGATTAAATTTTCAAAATAATGCATTTATTCTGCAACATGTAGCAGCCAAACTGCATCATTTTAAGAATCAATACAAAGTTTTCGGCTGCATTCAAGGCACGTAAAATTTTGGTTTCGTAAGCATTCTTCGTTGTAGGATATCCTAAAAAGATTTTTCACGAATACAATACTTTCCTGAATTTTATTATTTATTTGATTTTTTCCTACCTGAAGTAAAGAGGGCGCTATATTCCCTCTTTCCCGATGCCATTTGAATAAAGATATTTTATAATATGACAGATTATCTCTCTCTCACACACACAAACATGCGCGCATGCGCAAGAAATCTGAATAATGTGAATAATTTTAGTTGTTTCTCAAATAATCCAAAAACTACTGTCGTGGGGCATACTAAATCGTGAAATTAGAAAAAAAAAAATGGTTTTAAAATATTTTTTTCCCAAATTGATACTTGATATGTAACTTCAAAACTATTCAGCGAAATGACAAAGAATTACAAGGCGCATTTTCAATTTCAAGAGGTGGAAATACCTATGTATAGGGATTGTAAAGACTGTAAATCCGGGTAATAACAGTTAAAAGTTAGAAAGCAAATAAAAAATCAAATCTACTTAATTTTTTTGTGATGTGAAATATTGATTATTACTTTTTTAAAATGAATATTTATTTAAATTAACTCTGTTTTTAAAAAAAAGATGTGTCAAAAGTGGAATTAGTGACTTTAAATTTTGTATAAATATTTTAACTTCTTTGTAAATTTTAGAATACACAAAATTCTAAATATGACTACAATATAAGTATTTTAAGAGATATTTTATGGCTGTGCACTTAGATTAGAAGCGTGGCTCGAAATTTTGGATCGAATATCCAATTAGTTATAAAAATATTTAAAATTTTTTCTCAAAGGGTTGTTCGTTTTAAAACCTAAGTTTTTACAAATTTTAAATGCAAATTTGCTTGGAAATTTATTGTCATTCAAGTAAGAATTTTTTTGACGTCTTTTGCAGATATTTTCATATATTTGTATACATTTAGATTTAAGGGTCCTATGCTTATTTTTTCATAAAAGTATCAAAGTTATAATAGTTTCAGAATGTTACTATTTTTACGGTTTGGTTGATAAAATATTTATTAAAATTCAAAAAATAATCAGATTTTGAATTCCATGTTAACTGTTGTCTCCATAAATCCAAGAAAATATAAATAACTTGAAATAATTGAAGAAAAACATAGCAAAATTTAAAATTAATTAATAGTTTTAAAACCTCGTAAAATATCAATTTTTAAAAAAATTAAAAATAATAGTTTCTTAAACTGATTTTTTTTCAGAGTCAATTTAGTTAGATTAATTTAATAATATTTTAACTATTTTTAACATTTTAGAATCAACAAATTTTTTTTAAAAGTGTACTGCGTAGCTTCAATTTTAGTTGAATACATCCCAACAGTAACTTCACCAGAGTCTGGAAACTTAGCTTAGAACTAATATAAACGTCAGCAGAATTTGCTGGGACTCTTGATATTTGTTCTGTATCTTTTCTCATTTGTTACCTCTGTTTTACAAAACTTCTATTCGGACTCAATAATCTTCCTAGAGTCTGAAGACGGTGAAATGCATTCTGCGTTTCGAATGTTTCAACAAGACGAAAAACAGGCTTTAACTTATTCCCAAGACGGGAAAAAAGTCTTCTACGATTAAATGCCAAAAGAAATGGAATACAGTCTGGGAGGAAATTTAACATATCAACCAGAAAACTGGAACGGGTCTAGTTCCGTTTTAGAAGAGTAACAAGAAACTTCCCCGAATACATTTTAAACCTAATATACCAAGGACGAATATTTAGGACATCTCCCTTAAGAAGTACTAGCAAGGTACAGATTGTAGAGATTAAGATTGTGAAAAAAAATAATAAGTAAGAGAATAAGTGATACAATATATATATATATATATATATATATAATTAATTTTTTTTTTTTATTATTATTATTTCTTTATTTCTATGTTGCGATTACCTTAAAAAGAAATAATTCCGTCATAATTTCTAAAATTTTTTGGTTGTCTTTTGGAGGCAAATTTTTAAAATTATTTTTCTAACCATATTTTTTTAAATATATTTCCGTTCGTTTTTTAATGTTACTATTTATATCAATCTCTTAGTATTGCACTTTTGAAAACTGTTTAAAAGTGTCAAAATAATGTGTTTTAACCTTCCTTATGCAGTTTTTATTATCTTTTCATTTCTCAAAGATTAACAATATCTTAATAAATTTGTATTTAAAAAAAAATCAATGTGCAATACTTTTTAATGACGTATTTTGTGTTTTGTTTCAAAATTTATTTCGCCCCAGAAATGTAGCATTATTTCAGGAATTGGATTCGATTAATCTCTATTCAATTTCTTCTAATCCTTAAAGCCGTTTCTGTGATGTGGTAGTTAGAAGAGGGGATTCAATATTATGAAGTCTGTTGCCAATAGCACCCCCCCCCTAGTGCTTTATATAGTGCTCTATTGATATAACTCTGAATTTGACTCAAACCAATCGTTAAAACTTTTTGTAAATTTATGAATATGAAATTGTGAGGTTAGTTTTAACAGGAAAAGCTTTATACAGCATACTTTCTAAAAACGTGCAGGAAATCTTTAACCTTACATTATAAAATTTAATTTTATTTGAATCCGTTTCGGTATATCAATCATTTTGTCACGGAATACACAGCACTTATACAAGTACTGAAACCATTATTCTTTACAAATATAAGCTACTATGTTAGGACAGGTGTGACCACAACAATAATACAAATTAATAATGAGAAAAGAAATAAAAATATAGCAATAGACTTCTAACTTTATTTGAAAAGATATTATTATTCATAGAATGTAATACCAAAAGTATTTTTAAATGTTTCCTATTTTTGATGTCTCAAATGTTCCTGCGAGATTTTATTTTATTAGAGTTTAACTGCGATTTTATACGGAGAATATAAAACACAAAATTAAATAAAGGCACTGTATTTTGAAATTTATCAATTATTTCTGAAAAAAATAATGTAATAACTCTTCCTAAGCATGAATGGAAAGCAATTTTTAAAAGCAACAAAACACACACTTAAACAATATATAATCTTATATAATTAAAACATCTATGTATAGATAAACTTTTATTATCTCTAATCATATATTTATATGCATCAAAACATTTTTCCAAAAATTACTTAGAGCACTTAATTGATGCTAAAGACCTTACCATCAACTCCATCGATTCGTGTATAATTACTTTGAATTCAATAGCAATATTAATTTCAAATATGTGGTTTGTGCCTCCTCTTCTGAATCACCCTTCTGAAGATGCAATTAAACCATCGGCGCAGCAGCATGTGAACGTTTCTTAAATGAATTTGAAGATATTTGCTTTATGTAAATAAACTCTCTGAATCCCCGACATTCGATAAAGAACATCTAAGTAACTATAATTTATCAAATTTTTCCTCTATATTGTGAACTATTCTTTACACTTTACAAGAATCATAATTACGTCGTCTTCTTTAAAGATTTCGCTATCTAAGAGTTTGGCACAATAAATTGCATAAAGTTAGGCTATATTTAGAACTGAGAGGCTGTTATAAATGAGATAATGAGAGCTTGATTTCATTGTAAATTCACAAATTAATATTTTAATAAGTTTTGGTTCTTACGTGTCAATTGTTTTCACTAAAGAAATTAGTTTCAGTAAATTGAATTG
>BMAV01005746.1:137426-235355 GCA_019973955.1 Trichonephila inaurata madagascariensis | reverse complement strand
GATATATCGGTCATCCCCTGCAGTTCTCGTCCTCGGGCGGCCACACCAACCTTTCTAACAGCTGTACCTGTGCTTTGGAACGCTTTCCAAGCGCGCGAAACGACACTTTTGTTGATTCCGAACTCTGCAGCTACACTGGTGACAGTACGCCCCTCCTCGAGCTTTCCGATCATTCTTCCACGTGTGAAGTCGTCCAGGTGATTTCTTCTAGCCATATTTCACGAACTGACTCACTGGCACTTGCAGAGAATATGGTAAATTGCGTCTCCGTCCTTCATTTCATTCTACTGTTGAGCAGCGCGCGCCGACATCACGCGTTTTGCGTACGCTCACATCGCTTCTGACGTTTTGTTCCTGATATTTGCATACGCATGACGTTTCTACTGACTTACGTGTTCCCTCTACTGATCTCCAGACCTCCCTTTCTGCAATTTCATGGCTATCTGCTAAATTTTTACATTATTGCTTAAGTTTTGCACACCAGTGTATATATATATATATATATATACAGTCTAATTTTCTTCAAACAAGAGATAAACATCATAGACAGTAGGAAAATCACACAATGAAGGACACATGAACAAAACCGAGGTTAAAAATTATAAAATGGATGCTTAATATTATAAACATTGCTGACTTAGGACACAGCTAATATGTAAAATAATTTATATAAAAGTGGGTTTGAACATGTTATACTTACATATATATATATAGTTAAAAAAAATCAATGAATCAAAAACATTCACAAAAACTTAAAGAAGTTGAATAAAATTTTTTTAATTTTTTCGAAAAACAAAACATTTATGGAGTTTTTGGAAAATAATCTAATATTTTTCTTTGCATTATTTTCTTTTAGCATCAAATTGTTTGATATTGTCTATTTTATTATTCCATTTTATTATAAATAGGAACAGGAGCTGCATTATTCAATTAATTTTCATCGTTGGAATCTGCATCAATGGTACTTTTTGAGCTATGAAAAAATTCTACAGTGTCTTTATTTGCCTTAATTGGGGCTGTACACACATTACCATCATCTAATGTAATGTAATCTACCGATAATACAATAAAACAGACCAATCGAACTGGTTTTGTTCAGTATTTTGTTCATTCCCAGGAGAAACATCTTTTTGTGTTAAGCGATTTTCGCTTCGTGTTAAGAGAAAACATATCCTTGAAAGGACAAAGTAGTTTGTCGGGACCGTTGTATTATTTTGTGTTCACCTATATTTCGTCTCTGTATTTATTTATTTATTTATTTTGTTAAGCACATTTAAAAGTGTGAACTCTTATTCGAAACAATTATTAATGATGGTCACGTTTACAGGAAATACTTGAATAATTTGCGTTCTATTTTCGCACAAATCTCTGCTTTCGTTAATTCATACATATTTATTACATTAAATTGAAAGGTTGATTTTTTTTTATGAAGATACATATTGTTTATTGCGTTATGATTGTTAAGATTTTGTGGATTGAAGAATATGAACACACACAAAGTCTATATGCAGCTTGATAAATTTTTGACTTTCATTTTTCTTAACGGGTAAAGTTTATCAAAAATACGTACAGCATTTGAAAATGCCCAATGTGAAAGAAATTAATGTACTTCAAATATCTTTGGATGAAGTTGAAAACAAAGTAACAAGCATCAATATGTAAGGTAGGCTGACTAACTGTTCATTATTGTTACACTATAAAGCAACATGTGATGTAGTGAGGGTGAACCTCGTAGTTATGAACCATGGTTCAGTGACGAGGGCAATGTCGTAGGAAAAGGATGAAATTAGGAATTTCATCAAATTTCTAAGGGAGATGATCAATTGACGGAAGATGTTAAAATAACGTCTCTTCAAGGTCATTTCCCTGAGGAAATTAAGGGATTTGAAAAAATCCCTGATCTGTTTCAATGAAATGATGAAATAATATTGTCAAGAGTTTAAAAGTGTTTATTTAACAAATATGGTGCATTATTAAACGTAGAAATAAGTAATACAACAATACTCAATGAAATACAAATTATTTATTCGAAACTAATTAACAAATAATTAGAAAATTAGGCTGGTAGTTTTTTATGTGTAACATCTTTCCTCTCGTTTTCTTACACACTAAAATATCAATCCTATAGTGCCAATTTTTTTAAAGATATGAGGTTGATATTTAGGGGATCTATAGTGCTACCTGTTTGGTTATGAATTACAAGGACTCGACTCCCCTAGGTGTCTCCCCTCCCCCAAACAGCATTTTGTCAATGCAAATCCTGATTAGTTCATTTCATCATTTCACTGAAACAATTCAGGGATTTGATAAAACCACTTAGTTTTTCATCAGGGAAAAAACGTTATTTTAACATCTCCCGTCAATTGACCCTATCGCTTAAGGGTTTGATCAAATTCCTAATTTCGTCATTTCCTAGCGACAGCAATACCTGAGCTGACACCAAACTTTTCCAAATTCCATATCAATACAATGGGAGGATTTCGGGCTTCGACAAATTTAATGGCATTAGCTCATGCTCGTGAGGGTTTTATTGTTACCAGGAATCAATACACATCTTAACTTAATCCATCCATGAAAATCATATTCATGATATAACCACTTGGATTTTACGATCATAAATTAAGTTCACATTAGCTTGAAAATAAATAACACCTCTTCAAAAAGATTAAATATTTAAATTTTAGTTCTGTGATTGTTAAATCCATATATTTTAATACTTTCCAAATGTCATACATTGTAGGATAGCCGCTGGAGCAGTGTTCAAGGCCACACATTTATTGCTGGAGTCTCTTAGTTCTAGACTTGGGTTCAAATCCAGGTAACATTAAACACCCACCAGGCAGACAGGCTGATGCACGTTAAATATGTCGACACTCGAAGTTCTCACTCTGACTTGGTGGGGAAGTTTGGAAAGTTGGGAGCCGTTCTCATAACTAGACCATTGTTCAAAACTAATAGATTTATCGCATATTGAGCTAGTGGAACTTCTAAGGGAGATATTAATGTACAATCAATACACATTTTAGGAATCAAATACGTTCGAAAACAGGATTTTTCTTACAATAATTAAAAATTTTAAAGCATTGCAGTTGGTTTTAAAATAGTAATTAATTTTCGTGGATCACACATTAAAGTGTAGGAAAAACTTAAACTATCATTCTACATAAGCACACGAGTTATAAGTTTATCGGATGAGTTATCCACGCATAAAAAATAACTAAGAAATTTTAAAAAAGAGGTATTAGAAATAAGATGCGTTTAGAATGTGATATTATTTGAATTTCTTAATTGGACTTTACATTTAAATATATTCTTTGTTTTCATAAATGAGCCTCATGTTCTGAGTGCTTTATAATACACAGAACTCAGAGATCAGTTGTGACGGACGGATCTGAGTGATCGATAAGTGCCAAAGATACGTGCAATCTTAACGCTTCATCAAGCACACCTCTGAACGAAACATAATCAGGCAGACTCGACCTGAGAGACCATTGATCTCCCACCCCCATATCAGTTTTCAAAACACCAGTAAGATTTGGTAGAGGGTAAGGTTTAAGGAAAGTAAATACACCGAATTGTACGAAAAAACCCAGTTTAATGAACAAAATGAAGCTTTAAACTAATGAAACAAAAATTGTTAATTTGACACAAAATACTTTTCTTGGCCTCACAGGTCAGCTGCGCCAGACGGAGGGTTAATTTTACGGGGATTTATTTACATTTTGGAATGTACGAACAGTCTGTGCAAAGTCTGAGATCGTGTTAAAATGTTTGATGTCTGGAAAACTAGTATTAAATTAATACAGAGGACAGCGTACATAAATTTGTGACAAAAAATATGCTTTGTGAAGACTCGGCGATTCGTTTTTAAAATGCAATCTTACTTGGTACAATTTCGAATACATAAAATGGTTTGATGCACAACATTGGAAAACTTATATATATCCAGAAATTTGCTAAGAAATATGAATCAAGCATTATCTACACTAACAAAATAAAAGCAATTAATTTTACGATTAAAAAAAAAACATAAATGATTTTACATATAGAGCTTTTGAGACTTAAAATTTGACAAATGTGTGTGATTAGAATTCATTTAAACATCTCGTGAAATCATGATACAAAAGTAAAAGTATAAATAATGTTAAAAATCAGAAAATCGAAAAACAATTATAAATTTTAATATGTTCAAAATTTTTTTTCTTACTTTTTTAAAAAAATTTTTAAAAAGAAAAATTCTTGTTTTTCAGGGATTTTGAATGATTAAAATTGAAGTCTATTTAATGATATGTTTAAAAACATGCTAGGGGTTTTTAAATAATGTAAATATGAAATGTGACATGATATTTTGTCTAACCTTATAGATTTTTAGACAGTACTAAATACACCTAAATTCAATAAACAAGCTCTGATGTAAAAGTCCTGAAACTATACAACTCTATTTATAATTAAATATGCAAGCAAGTGTATATAATGCAAGTATTCTAGAATTTTTCTATTAGAGGCGTATATCAATGTCATTTCCAATAGCAGCCTAAAAATCTCAGCTTTTTATATCATTCTTTTATGTTCTATTAATATCCTAACATAACAATAAAATTCGATTAAATTAAAGATCGAAAAAAAAAATGTATCCTTATAAAAAAAACTTTACGAAAAATTTTAATAGTAGGCATTGTCTAAGTTAGTCAGCATTGAGAGAATCCAGATTTTATTCAAGATTGTGGACATAATTTATTAAAACATTGAGAATGAAGGACATGAAAGGGGGGATTATTGCTTGCAGTTAAAAGGATTATGATTACTAATAATAACCAGATTTAAGTTAAGACTGTGTTCGGCTAAAGTTAAGGAATAGGGCCCAAATTCGGAATATCTTTTCATATATAAAAGTACTCGAACATTAATATTATATTCTGGCCTCCTTATTCTGTAGATAATCACTTATTTTATCATATTACTCATTTTTATCCTGGTTGACATGTTTTTTTCTTTTATAAAATGTGTTTCACAATTTTTCTCCTATACCGTAATGCTAAATGAGCTATCCCTTTACATGTTAAAAGGAAAAACTAACTATTTATGAAATATTTTGAAATAATAAAAATACTATATTTTAAAACAAATACATGAGTTACAATGTCACAAAGCTTTAATAAAATTTAGGCATTTTTTCAGTCCGAAAATGTGTTCCGCATTAAGTTCACACTCTCATACATATGGCGAAAACAGCTTTAAGGTATCCGACTACCCTAAAATCATGATTTTTTTTCAAAAATTGACAAATTTTTTTTTATGATTTTATTTTATAGGTCATCTTATTAGCTTAATAAAATTACCAAGTTTTTTATTTTCCATTCACTAGAACAAAAACTACAAGTGTTTTAGTAAAAACAAATGCCATAACCTAACAAAAGATGTCAAACTTTAAAATAAGTTTTACTCAAAACGTGTTTTTTTTTTTCAAAAATCTCAAACGGAGACAGCGATTGCTCAAAAAGTTTCTAAAATAATTTGCTGTGAAACTTTTTGCGTATATTCTGTATAACTGTAGAATTGTTTTGACCTTCAGATTTATCAATCACTTTTTTATTTCAAAATTTACAGTCCTTTATGTGAATATTATCAGTGTTTTTTTAAGCATTTTCATATAATCACTACGATAAAGTGCTCTAGTTTTTGTAAAAATAGAAATATTTCTTACTCTGAAGATCATTTCAAACATGAATAACAAAGTAACACATCAAAATTGAAAAAAATTAGAATTTGTTCATAAACTTTTTGTACAAAACGGGCCCAGTTTATGTAATTTTTTGAACAATTTCATCAGTTTTTTCACATTTTAATAATAATAATTTTTTTTTCTGTTTTCAGTTTTAGGATTTTTTCCTTAAAATATACTAAATAAATCTAAAAATCACTAAAAAGTCCCCATATCTCCATTTTTTCAAAAAAATGTCGCAAGTTGTCGGATACCTTAAAGAAGAGAGACAACGTTATGTAGACACAAGAGCAGAAAAAAATTTTGTATACCATGAAACACAAAACTCTCCAATACACTTAATTTATTATAAAAATACAAGCAAAGTACATGCAAGTATTTTACGAGAGTTTCATGATTCGCTCCAAGCTCCAGTTGGGGGGGGTGAGTGGCATTATGACTCGAACCCATAACTCCACCGAACCCATAACTCCACAAGTGAACACTTAGCATAAAAGATTCTTATAATGAACATATTTAGCTATCATATAGGTTTTTAATAGATATATGCTTTTTCACATGTTTTGACAAATCTATTAATAAATTTTTCTTGACCTTACATCTGTAAAATATTTTTTCCCCTCCAGTTTTTAGATTTCTTTTAAAGAAATATTGACATCTGTAGCCTAATTGTATAGTTGAATTTGTTTACACCCTTATAAGGTTGAAACTTATACATAACTAATCTGATGTAATTCTATACCTCCACGTTTAAATATTTTTCTTGAGTTCCTTAAAGGCATAACAGTTCCTGTGATCTAATCCTCTTTTAAACCATCATACGCTTATCACTTTGTTGTTATCGATTAAAATGGGAACAAGTCATCTAGTACTTTAAAGTATTAAATGGACCCAGGGGTGTTATTTTGTCTTGAAAGCTCAAAACATAGACAACTTTCAAATAGATATAACTCTTTGAAATTAAAATTAAATTATATGATTCTTTTATACCTTATTTATAAAGGAATAAGGTTTTAAAAAGTGCAAGATGTTTAAAATATGCAGTGGGTGATCGGTTAACGAACATAATCCGTTCCAAGACTATGTTCGCTATCCGAGTTGTTCGTTAACCGATCATCGATTCACCATAGACTTCTATGTGAAATCGATTAAATCGTTCTGGAAACCCTAAAAAATGAAATCAAAACCGAAACTGATGGTCTAATTTGTATGAAAATTCTATTGGAATTTTTTTTTCAATAGAGCTTTGAAGTTTAATTGGTAAGCAACATAATTCAGGAGAGATGAAAAACGATTTTTAGTCCGTTTCTCATATTTCACGTATTTTTACGGCGGTAGCGCGTCATCGGTACCTTTATATTTTATAGTCTACACTGTTTGAAAAAATTAAGAATTCGATTAATGTATTTGCCATGTCAGCAAATCCACTCACCCATAACTTATCAGCTGTCAGAAAATATTGATATTCATATTGAAATTCAAGTATTCAAGTGTGTATTGATTTTAGTCATAATAATAATTATTGAATGACCTTTAAATTCATTGTTAATTCAAGTTTCATTTAGTAATTATCAATACTAAGCATGCTTTAAACATTTCTCCTTTTAGTGATCTTATTTTTTATGCAAAATGATAACAAATGTTTAATATTAATTTTTTTCAGAGCCGAGAATTGTTCGTTAGAATTAGTTTTGTTCGTTATCCGAATATGTGTTCGTTGTCCAAACACAAAAAGTCTTTCTTAAAAGTGTTCGTTATCCGAACACAAAAATCTTTCGTGAAAGTGTTCGTTAATCGATTTGTTCGTTAATTGATCTGTTCGTTAACCGATCACCCACTGTAATCGTAATTTTAAAAAATATTAGTATTAGAAAGTAAGAAACATTGCTGTAATAAATATTAAATAAATTTTACGTTGCGAATGCTATTTTGTTAAATAGTGGTATTTGATGCATAAAACTGTTTAAACTATTAAATGTATAACACTCTTTACACCTTAGCTAATTTTAGTGTTATATATCTTTTGTATTTGAAAATATTTTTAAAATATTGAAATTTTAAGAAAATTAAAAATTAAAATTTTGATTTTTTAAAAAATATAATTTATTATTCCATTTATATAAAAATAGCTACAGGGTAATAATGATATATTTAACTTTATAAATCAACTTATTGCCAGTAATTAGAGCTAATATTTTAGAAATTATAAAGTGCAACGTAAAATTTCATTAATATATTTTCAGAAGTATTTCTTATTTTTATGAGCTTATAATTTTTAAAACAAAGATTATGTGTATTTTAGAAAATTTACACTTTTTTGAAGCCTCATTTCTTTATAAATAATGTGTAAAAGAATCGAATTATTTAATTTTAACCTCAAAGAATTGCATCTAATCGAAACTTGTTTATATTTTCTGCTCTCGAGACAGAATTAGCACCTCTGAGACTTCTTAAGACTTATCCCTTGATATTTGGCCTTATTTTAAATTAATTAAACAGTTCAAAGTATAGTGGAAACTTTCACATCTTATGGTAACAATCTGTTTTATTCTAAACTGATTACTTAACAATTTATAATTAATCATGTTTTAAAATTCCGTCTAAGAAGACAGAGACCAACAGAAATATTTTTGTATGACAGATTAAATAAAGCGATATTAATTTCTGTTTCCCTAAATTTTTATTTGTTACCTTATTGCATATTAATAATTATTGTTAACTAAAGGCAGTGCAACTGATTATTTTTAAAGATTCTTTATAAAGTCAGGATGGCCAAATAAACGTCGATAGTTGCTGCAAACTAAAATTGAGGTTATTTAAAGTAATAATCATGTGTGTTTCTAATGAATGTTTTTTGAAAAAGGTTTTAGTGGTCAAGAGACTTTTTGTTTCACTTTTAAGACCACAATCGATGTCTTCTTTATTTTTGCTCTAGACATGTTATTATTCAGAATTTTCTCTGACATTCTATTTGATAGTTATAACCGTAAACAAGTTTAAATTTCTGTGTAGCTGAGTTGAGTTGAGTTTGATGTTTTATGGCGCAAGAGCCAGTTTTGGCTATACTGCGCCAAACATTCATAGGTCTGTGGTCTAGACGGGAAAAGAAGAAATTGGATGGCAAGATGGAGGGTCGAAAATAGAGAAGGATCACTAGGGTCCCCGGGGTCGTGACACCGGTGTTTACCAAAGATAGTAAACCCCTCAATTTCGGTGTAACACTTGAAGGCTAGGAACTGGTACCTTCGTATTCGTAAACCGAGTAACTTAACCACTATACCAAGATTATCACCGTAGTACGGAGGTTATTACTGGCTTACATAGATACCACCACCTCACACTTAATGTATTTAGAATTATACTACAATTAGTTTATTACTTAGGAATTTGTAGAAATTGAAGGACCTTTGCAAACAGTGAGAGAACAAAATGACCAATGAAAAATGTTTATTTTTAAATGACAGTCACAAGACAGAGCTAACGTTATCTTAGTAAGCTGTAGGAGTACCGCTAACGGCGATACGCGAAACACGTCTAGGTACAGATTTAATGAAAGTACGAAAATGTGACGTCCTCAGGGATAGATCTCCATTCTTTATCACCAATTTGTCTTCTGAAAACGGTGGAGATAGAGCATGCAAGCGGCATCCAATCCCATCCAGACGTGCTCAATTGCTAAGACATCAAGTGAGAATAGCAGGCTGGTATACATCTGTATATTTTGCAAAATACTTTGATTGATGTGTATAGTATGAATCTCTGGGTGTTATATATATATACCTTGCTAGCAACCTGCTGCAGTGGAAGGAGAATGTCATTGGCAGTAGTTTATCTGCGTATCACTGGGCTATCATACTTCTTGAATACGAATCAAATATGACATTCTGACATAAGCGATGACACCTCAAACCATGATGCTAAGTTGTCACGTGGTAGGGATGTTGTCTAAATGCGGCCGGTCTGGACTAGTCATCAGGTCGGCGCCACACTCATGTACGGTGATTATCACTGGGCAAATAGAAGCTTGATTCGTCTGAGATCATGTTCCTGCATCATTTACCCGTCTACATTGCTTCACCATTATAAACGGAATAATCTGCGCTGTGGGGCTAAGAGCAGTTTTAACGAGCGCCATTTTTGCAGGCCTCTAACAACAAATCAGGGAGTAATGATTTTGGTTGAGAAGGGAGGAGTCTCAAGGGTATCCTTTATATCATGCAAAATGGTTGTGGAAGTGGTTTACAAAGCCACCACCGTTTGTCTGTGGTTGCGTCCATCCATGCGGGTTGATGTCAGTCTGGCCACATCATCATCCCTAAAACTTGCCATCTCCCCTTGTTCCAACCATCTTTACCACATCATGGAATATGGCTAAGTGGATCTTACCTAAGATTTAACGTATGAGAGACCAACCTTTAATTGTAAGCCCATCGGCATGAACCTTCATAAAACTTTTTGTCTGCTGGAACTGCCTTCGAACATGATATAATGGTTTTCTTTGATTTGAGATATCCAAATGCGTTTCTACAAATTAGAGGTAGAAGTGGTTTGCAAGGCCTCCACCGAATCCATTCACGCGTGGTGACGTCGCTTTGGTCACTCCTAGAAGTCACTTTTCCTCGTTATATCTATTTTTACTTCAAATGGTGTGCCCCAGGCGCGTGTTGATGGATGTCACTTCCGATTTTATGTTTGGATAAACATGCCTTTCTCATTCCAATGATTTTTCTGTTACAACGGCACGGACATAAAACATTTCACAGGTTCCTGTTCAACTTGGCAACTCGCATAATAGCGCATTTCACATCATTTGTATTACTCGGTGAGGCAATCCTGCCCTGAAATTTGGTTAGTTTCTGACCACATTTTCTCGGTACTGCCTTTTCAATTTTACATAATGTATAAGTGTATAAGTTATTTTTAAAAACTTTTTATTACATAAAAATATTTATAATTTCCTATCAAATCTTATTTCTGCTTCCATATCAATGAGTTTTTTTTTCTTGTATAAATGCAATCTATACTTCGTCTGCTATAGTGTGCAGTGCTAAATTGATGATATCAGTGAAACTATCAAAAATGGTGCATCTATGGTGTATAAATTTTAAGGACGCAATTTGCTATAAAATTTTTAAAATATCTGATTTTTTCCCATTTTTTGGTATGATAATTAACTTCACTATAGGTTCTATTTCTTTATATTAAGCAAAGTTAGTTTTAACTGAATCTAGTTCTTGTTTCATTGGATTTTTTAAAATTCTTGCTATAATATAAGACATTATTTGGCGGCATAATTATATGAAATATTTTTACAATGAAAAAAAAAACTAAATTATTATGCGATATACAAATAATTTGTTGATTCACTGCCATAAAATATTCATAAATATTTTCGATAGAATATTCCTTTTGGTTTCATATTGAAAAGAGAAACAAACCTTTTGAGACAAAATTTGAAATATACATTTCGCCAATCGATAGTTTGAGGTGAAGATTCATTTCGAAGAAAAATTATATCTATATTTGATCTTTAAAGTTTTTATCCCGAATGAAATCGATATCATATAGTTATGTAAATAGTATTGATCTCTAATGGCTTTTAAACTATTATACAAATGCGAGAGGTTTTTTTTTAAGTTTTATCGAAATGATTCTTCCGTCATTTTTTGAATTTTTGCACTATTTGCTTCTTTTAGGCAATCTTGGCTTATTTTATATAGTCCTGGCTCAATTTTTCTGCTAAAGTGGTCAAGTCAATTTCATGCCATTCCTCTAGAGCAGCTTTCTAAAGACTTATTTTGCATAGGCAGATGCCAGTTCTCCATAGCATGGTCTGACAAAATCAGAATTACAAAATTTCATTGCAGAAGTATCAGGACAATATATTTCTGTAAATTATACGAATCTTATTAAATTTCCGTTTTTTACAATTTTAGATGATCTCCGTAAAAATTTTTGCAGACAGCTTTACTTCATTTATGGGTACATGGGCAAAAATATGCAAACTTTAAAATAAGAAAAGTTTTTTTTTTTATTTCCTTTTTTTAAAAAAAATTTAAAGTGTCTGACTATGTTTGAAACTGTGGTTTTTGAAAAAGAGTATAGACTTATGATTTTTTTTTAATTTAATGTCAGTTGTATTAGAGAGAGAGAATATATACATATAAATTTTTTTTATCTATATTATTACTAGAAAAACTATTTTAATGCATTTTTTGACAACAAATGAAGAGAGAATGACGTATTTTCAAAACATTGTAGTTTTATGAAAAATGCTTCTATAACAACGTTTCTCAAACTGTGCATTGTGGCCTCTAGAGGGGTGTGATATCTCTTTGAGGGGGGAGCGAGCATATTTAAAAGTCGAAATTAGAAGATTTAAAATAAGTATTAATAAGTACCAATTTAATAAACTTAAATTATTCAAGTATTAAATAATTTAACATAAGTATAATAAGTACTTAAAATAAGTATTAAAAGATTCAAAATTAGTACAATTAATAAGTATTAAAATAAGTACTATTATTTATGAAAGGAAGGAAAACAAATACATTCTGACATAATAAAAATCCAATACACATATACACCGATATAATACACTTATAAATATATGAATACTGTACAATGTTTTTGATAATTTATTTATTAATAGTAAACCAAAAACAAGTTTAATAACTATTAGTGCCTCCCATGGACCTGTCTTATACAGAATTTAATATATTTATCTTGATATTTTATAATTAAAGTCTTATTGTAGTTTATTGTATTCAGTACACTGTTAATATATGTTAAGGGGTGCGATGAAAATTATGATTGAAAATTGGGTCGGTATTATTGATAGTTTGAGATGCACTGTTCTATAATAATAATATTTTGTTTATGTATATATCGCTAGGACTCCTAAGTAGGGGCTGAACTAGATTTTTTGAAATATATAACTTAGAAGCAGTTATATTAAAATTTTAATGAATCAGAATAGAGAAATTTTAGCAAAAACAAAACAAAACAAAACTGTTTTTATTTTGATTTATCTTAACTCTGAAAATAATGTGAATTTATCTGACATTCTAATTAAGCCTCTGTAGAGAAGTCTTATTTAAATATAGGTATATTATTATTATTATTATAGAAGTAGAGAGTAAATAAATTTATCGCTTACAACTATGTTTCAGCAGTATTGTTGAATGAATAAGGAAGAACTTACTTGAAGGTTAAAACATATCCGATATTTATTTACTTTTCTTTTATTCAATTCCATTTTTCACCGTTGCCACATTCCGATAAATATGATATTCAATATATTTTCAGTCTACTCGTTGCCAATCAACAAAAGATGCAAACAGCTACAGAAGCATTTTTCATAATAGAGAAGTGCTTTGAATATTTGACATTCTTTCCTTCTTTTTTATCAAAAAAATTGTATTTTAATAACTTTTTCTTGCAATAATATTCTGAAAACAATTTTTTATACATATCAATTGAGACAAATATAAAAAAAAATATTCATTTGTATGCTTTTTTTTAAAAAATCACGCAATCATTCCCTTTAAATAAAAATATTATAAAGATTTACAAATTAATATAATTTTTCCCAGCACCATTTCAATTCATTTTGGACAGTGAAGGTTTTGTCCGTACTTTTCAACAGTTTGACCTACTTAATGATATCTTTAATTTTTAAAAAGTTTTTCTTCATTCAAAAATTTAGCTAGCTTTGTTTTAAAATTCAATACACATTATCAGTTCCTTTTTTGAAACAATACAATAGTGATTTGTAATTTTTTGGTAAGAATACTTTTCCTTGGAAAATGCCTTTACAAAACCCTTCAACAATTTGTCTATATTAGGAGACATTTTTTTAAAAAAAAATAATAGTTGTATTAGTCTTCTAGGAATATAGAAAGCAGAAACTGCAAACAATTCTCCTCACAAATTTAAAACCAAAAAATTCAAATAGAGGGAAAAAGAACTAGAGTTTTGATATGATTAAAATAATGTGCAAAATACCTTCTTTGTATGCGAAATCAGTTTCTAAATAAAACTTCTTAAACTTCCACAAAATTCCTTTTATTAAAAATAATCTTACTCTTTTCAGAAATTTATTATTTCTTGTTTTTCTGCATTCAAAATAAAATCAGAAACCTTCTACTTGATAAGCTGCTTTTTTATAAATAAAATTTCATTTCTGTATATAACTATATTGATTTTAGTTTCTGGGAATTGTGATTTCTTAACTTTCCTCGTAGTATTAAAACAAATGCTTCTATTATTAAAACATAGTATTCGGGAAAAAATATCGACTGTGATATTTCTTCATATTTTCTTTACTTGTGATAGTTATTTTGTTCATGTCTACACTGATGGATCGAGATGGAAGCGGAGGTACTTGGAATTTTTCAGAACTATTTACATTTCATCTAAACTTAGGTCCAAACACAATTCCATTTGAAGGTGAACTAGAAGTTTTCAGAACGATTACTCAACAATTATTTTAAAGAAAAGAGGATTTTGAAAATGTCATTATATTTTCTGACTCCATCTCTTTAATACAAGCTGTGACATCTCTGGATTTTTCTGTCCTTAGAATTAAAAAAAAACTGTACAGAGAATTTTGGATTACTTTTGACCTTAAAAAAGAATATTCTTTTGCAATGAGTTCCCTCCCACTGTGATAACTACTGAAATGAAATAGCTGATTTTCTACCTAAAGAAAAGTGTTGTTGTTTCATAGTGCTTTCAGAGAGGAATAATTCAAAATAGAGTGTAAAAGATCTTCGGAAATTATTTAAGGCTACACGGTACCCTTTAACAAAAAAAAATTTTTGGAGACAGTTACAGTAAAAACAATTAATGTTTTATATTTAGATTATAATATTAAGCTGATTCTGTAAGTAAAAAGTCAGTTTGACCAGCCATTTTTTTACAATTTTAAAAAATTAGGAATTTTTGAAGTTTTTTCAAACTCTTATAAAATCTCAATTTTTAAAATTTTATAGTGATTTTAAGTTATTTATGTTTTTTAGGTTATTGCAAATAAAAGTTAGGATGGATTTGAAAATCCATTCCGTTGTTGATTTGTAATAATTATTTTTCTAGAAAAACCTGGAAAAAACAGGAAAATTTTTAAAATATCAACTTAAGCATTTTTTAGAAAAATAACTAGAGATCTCAACTCTAAATCCATACTAACTTTTGCAGAACATACGTTTGGGAGTATATACAAAAAATTTCAAGTCTGTATCTTGAACAAAAAAAGGGGAGAGGGGGGAGTCTAATCCTTAGGGATTAAAAAACACTTATAAATTCAAAATTGAAAGTCTGAGAAAAGAGCATTTAAAGTTTGTAAATGCATAAAACAAAAACTTATAATGCCCGTATTGCTCTAATTTTTTAATGTTATTTTCCTATGTATGTTCTAAATTAAAACACTATTTTAATTAAATATAACTTAAAATAATATTTTTAATTCAGAATATATTTTTGCATAATATTGAAAGTATTTTTTAAGGGGACAGTTTATTCAGCTTAATCTTAACCTAATATTTTCACGAAGTTTTGAAATACAAAGTATTTATGTTCAAAATAATAATACTAACGTAAGCTAAAAATAGCCAGGTTTGCTCATAAAATTTAATTTTTTTCAGTTTTATATTGGGGCAGTTTAGGAAGTTTTAGCTCTTGTCGTACGACTTTAATACTACAATATGTTTAGTATAATGTAGTTTGGTACATTAAAGAATAATTCAGTCATATATGCAATGTTTGAGTTCAGAATACTTATATTCGGAAGTCTAATTGCAGTATTAGCTGACACTGATTTTAAGATACATCATTTTCAATAGCATTTCATCTCTTCGAAATATTGTTTTTTACAGCAACTTGAGAACGCTTTGGCCATGACATTTTCTCTACAGGAAACAATTAATGATAAAGCTTTTAAGTTATAAACCATTTTCAAAGCAAAAATTGGCCATGAAATTAATCTTAATTAATTAATTATGAGAACTCACAAAAAACTCAAAACATAATCAAGCAGAAATGTTTTTAGTATTGAAAATTGGATTGAATAACCATTTCACACTAAAAGAGTTGACTATGCTCAAAAATATTTTTAATTAATTCAATTGAAGAGTGGAAAAAGGCTTTAAAATGAAACCGAAACTAAAATCATAGCTCATAAAACTTCAAAAATATCTTAAAAACTAATTTGCTAACAGATCTGAAGTTCCGTGGCAAGCTTCTCAATGATATGGGCCACTACAAAATGCAAAAAAAAATCGGTAAAAATGAAATTCTTAGGGTACCGCGTGTAGCCTTAAATGAACAAATTTGTAATAAGTCTTGGAGGGAGACGCTGAATAAAATTTCAGATCACCCGAGACGGAATGCGTTGTTGCCTTCAGTTTGGATACCGGGTATAACTGTCTTACGTATCACACACCTACATAGACTAAAGGTCCTTCCTTCTTCAACATGAGTTTTGTGTAGGGAGAATTCCCTAAAATGAATGCTGAGCGCCTGGAGATTTCTACAGCTGTCTTTGATAACATCTACGATAGATATTGGAGGAACAGAGAGCAGTTACCATAAAAATCTGACTGACTTTCTGATGGTGATTATGCTTCTGTTTTTATTATTATTATTATTATTACTATTCTTTGTTTTATTGTTCATAATTTGTTGTTACTCCTTGTGTATTTGCGTGGAGTGTTTTCACTCCAGCTAATGGTATATTCAGGTAGGACTGTTGCTGAAATAAAAAAAAAGTTATTTTGTTCGCTTAAGGAAATATAAACACGATGTCATTAAATTTTAATGTCTTTATATAGAATACGTGGTGTTTATAATTAAAATTCCACTTTCAAATTTTTGTAAAAAAAGAGCCACTGCTCAAAATAACCTCAAATTTGAACTGAATATATTTGAAGAAGAAAGCAAATGGTATGGTCCCCCCAAAAAACAATTCGATAACATTTTCAGTGTTGCTTTTTATGCGGTTTTGGTTCAAGAGCAATTAAAACCCGTTTATTCTCACCCACTGTCTGACGACCTTTCAGAGATTTGATGTGCTTTTCACTAATAGAGCAACAATCGTTAAATGACTTGGAACATTTTTTCGTCGAAAAAACTGAAATAATCATGCACATTGATCAGTTGGCTTAATGTGAAATCCAAGACAAAGCCGTCATAATTCGATTCAAAATGCCTCTTGCAGTCGAATCTACTTTCATTCTGATGCTTACAGTACTATCTATTGGCACACTTTGCAACTTTTTTCTTATGCCAAACCAGTTTTCCTTTTTTTCAAATATATTCTGTATAAATTTGAAGTCATTCTGAGCAGTGATCCATTTTTACATCACATTTTAACAGTAGTAAAACTTTAAAATTATAATCACAGTGGAACTTCAATTATTGTGTATTAGTTTTTATGCTCTCCATTGAACTGTAGATATTTGGTGAATTAAACACATTCAAAGATATATCAGAACTTCATTGTTAAAATACTTAAGACTGAACCCAATACTGTTTTATACTTTCTCAAATTGTCAGGTTTATATTATCGATACTTATATGAAATGTTAATATTTTTCTACCTTACATATCTGAGTGGAACGTGA
The DNA here is from genome assembly GCA_019973955.1 of Trichonephila inaurata madagascariensis. Classification (NCBI taxonomy): domain Eukaryota; kingdom Metazoa; phylum Arthropoda; class Arachnida; order Araneae; family Nephilidae; genus Trichonephila; species Trichonephila inaurata. Next base: position 218,012 of record BMAV01005746.1, on the reverse strand, counting down.
CAATTACATCCTCATTCTGATAATATGTAGTAAATGTAAAATATTAATAACTCTTTTGGAAAATCAGTGTCTGTGTGTGAGGAGAAGTATTGAGAGCTACATTATCTCTACTTCCCATTTGGATAACACGAAAACTGTTACCTGTGATTGATAAATGAGCACTAAAGCCCCATAATGAAGGATCGAAATCTCCAGAAATTGCTTTGTAAAAGAGAAGCAGCGAGGTAGTATTATTCTCGGATATCAGCTATAAATGCATATATTAATGTTGATGAAGGGAATAACACTTATTGGCTATAATAGTGGAGTGATGAAACATTGATTCCATAAGTGAACTGCTTCTCGTTTCTGGTAATACAAGGTAACTTGCGGCATTTCCCAATCTTCAAAGGTGGGTTATTTCATAATTAGAAACATATTGGACATCAAATAGATGTTACAAATAATGCTTGCATTATCCAGGTATACAATCCACTCGAATTAATTTTTGTGTGCGGTAAGAGTTATTTAATATGAATGAAATATTGGACGTAAGAAACACAGAAATTTGATTTACATTATGTTTGATATTTTGACTTATTTGTTGTTGTTATTCCACGTACTATGATTGTTCCCCATATCAGATCTCCCGTTTGGTCCGAAGAAGTCAGGATCAGTGAAACTGTTGACTTTATTGAAGTCTGATACTAGAAGTGGACTATCATGGATACGTTCTTTGATCAGTCCATGATGTAGTGTTCTTTTTGTAGTGTTGTTAGTGTGTGTAGGTGGGTTTTCGAAGTAAACCATGTTATTCATTAGTAGTTTTTTGCATAAAAAAATAAATAAAGAACTCTCAGGGGTGTTTACTTCGTCTTGGGGGAGGGGGGAATATAAACAGTTTTTAAATAGATATAAATCTTTGAAATAAAAATTAAATAGTTCGAATCTTTTACATGTTATTTATAAAGGAATGAAGTTTAAAATTTAATCATAATTTTAAAAATTGTAAGCATATGAAACATGTGTCTACAATCAATATTATGTAAACTTAACGTTGTGCATGCTATTTTCTAAAATAGTAGCCTTTGATACATAAAACTTTATAGAATAATATAAGATGTACCATACTCTTTAAACCCTACCTAATTTTAGTATTATAGAATGTTTGGTATTAGTATGTTTGGTATTTCAAAATATTTGGAAAATACCAAACTCTAAAAAAAAATTAAAACGTATTTTTTTTTATTTTTTGAAAAATATTCATTATTTCTATTTATAAAAAATTACTACTGTGTAATAAGGATACATTTAACTTTATAAATCTATTTATTGTTAGTAATTAGAGCTACTATTTTAGAAAATATGATGCGCAATGTAAAAATAATTATTTCTTACAGAAATGTTTCCTATTTTCATATGCTTATATATATATATATTTTTAATTATGATTATATTTTAAACATTTTGCACTTTTTTGAAGCCTTATTCCTTTATGAATCATGTGTAAAAGATTGGAATTATTTAATTTTAATTTCAGAGAGTTATATCTATTTAAAAATTGTCTATATTTTCAACCCCCGAGACGAAGTTAACATTCCTGAGACCCATAGGCTCTTAAGTTTGGAATAAAGGCCTCGCGTCACTCTAAGCTTCCTAAATGTCTTTGGTAGCCGAGTGGTGGGGGTTGTGAACTTGTGGTCATTGTCCAGTCGTCATAGTCATCTATGAAAGGGTCGAAGTTACGGGGACTTGATGAGTTGATTGGGCAGTAATAAACAGACCAAAACGTTTAAAAATTGGAAAAAAAATCTGTTGAGTGCTTACTAAAATTTAAAAAACAACATGAAATAAGTAAAATGATAATTTTTAATACATAAATGGAGAAAGCGTATAAATACGTTTCTATAAGTTTCTGCAATATTCTCATCGTTCGCCCAATTAGTCGGCGTAAAAGATAACCATGTAAGATAGCATCTATCTCTAAATAAAAAGAGAAAAAATTGGAATGGATGTTGTTTTCGGATAAAATATACGTGGTAATTATAAACTGAATAAAAATTACAAATTTCCATCAAAACTGGGTGCTATACTAAAAAAAAATAAAAATAAATCTTGAATAATGAGAAATAGATTCTTTACTTCATAATTGTTTTTTCCTTGCTTTAATAATTATGATTTTTTTACTATAAAATATATATAGGTAAAATATATACCTTAAAATCCAGAATATAACGCGCCTCTATACTTTCATACGCCTCTGCATTTTTTTAATTTTTAGGTAATTTCGCCGTATAACGCGCACCCCCTTTTTTACGAAGGAACCTGAAATGTACGTATGCTATGCTATTATGTTTAAAAGTCGTTTATTGGAGGTATTATAACACTATTTTTAAAAAATCATATAGCTCTAGAATTATAACCCTGTAAGTTCGTAAGGTATTTTGTTTCTTTTAAATAAACCGTGTTCTGATCTATGTAGAAGTCTAATTTTTTTTTTTATGCTCATCTATTTTTTTTTAATTATTTTTGAAGTTATCATTTTCATACCCGACGTATAACGCGCACCAGTATATTTCGACATTATTTTTCGTGCTCAAAGTGCACGTTATACACCGGATTTTACGGTATGCAAATTCGTGTAGATTGTTTCACAAACCATTCCTCTTTTCCCATAGCTTTTGATTAAAGGGTATAAACTCTTAAGTTATCCGACTACGTTCGGAACCGTGATTTTGTAAAAGCGTATAAATGGATAATATTTATGTTATTTAGTGTCACTTAGATTAGAAAATGTATATAAAATTGTTTTAAGAATAGTATTACAATAAAAAATTATTAAGTACAATATTTTGACAAAAAATGAACATAGAATGACCCGTTTTCAAAATATTCTTCTTTTGTGAAAAATGTTTCTATTATAATAATATTTTGCCTGTATATAGCTCAGACCTCTGTACTGAGGCTCAACTGGAATTTTTGAAATATATAACTTAAAAGTGGGTTTATCCACGTTTTACACCAACAAGGGGAGACATTTTAAGAAAAAAGCGCCGATAATTATATATATATATATATTTCAATTGATTGTAACTCTGAAAATAATAAGAATTTTTCAAAACAAAAATAGTTCAGACTCTCTGTAGAAGTCTTTACTCTATATAAGCACACACACACACACAAAATATTATTATTTTAGAAGCATTTTTTATAAAAGGAGAACATTTTGAGAAAAGTTTATTCTAGGTTAATTTTTTGCCAAAATATTGTATTTAAATAATTTTTTTTGTCAAAATGTCCTTAAAACAGTTTTATGTATGTATTCTAATCTAAGTGACACTAAATATCATGAAAATTATCCATTTATACTCTTTTTTAAAATCACGGTTCCGAACGTAGTCGGATACCTTAAGAAAATTAATTTGATATAAAAATATAAGGAGACGAAACAGTTTTTCAAACATTAGTGGAGCATATCATCTTTTAATTTTTTTAGAAGTTCTTTATCTGAAACACTCAGTGGCCTAGAGAAATGTTCTTCCGGTGCTTATTAACTGTTGTCCGGAGCCCATCCTCCGTGTTGAGTTGTATGGGGGTGAGCAACAGGCTTTACCTAGGGGCGCGGGAGTCGCTCTCTCAAAGTAATATCTGAGCAATCCCTTCTCCAGGATCAATCCTCGCACAACTTCTCACCGAATATTCCGCTCTTCTTCTCGCGCCTGTACAAGTGGCTTCTCCGTTCAGCGTAGGAACGACTAGTTGCGAATAGAGGGGGTCTACAGGTGAGTGAATCCCTTGCAAAAGATTTCAGTTTACGTTTTTTCTATGTGTTGGAAAACATTAAAAAGAAAGTTTGTGTTTGTTTGTTTGTTTGATTGTTTGTTTATGTGAGTATATATATATATATATTTTAAAAGGTTTAAGGATAATTTATATCGGAAAGTTATTAAACAATTATAAAAATCTTTTATGCATTTTTATTAATAAAAATGGCTTAAATTTGCTTTTTTTATTTATATGTATTTAACTTTCAAAATATAGCTATTTTAAATAAGATTATATTTTAAAAAATTTAAATTTCGAACTTGAAAATTAATTATTTTTTTTGTGGTGTATATGTTAAAAAACTATGTAAATAATTTTTGAAATGTTCTTTTTGAAAAATGAAACTATGAATTTTGAAATGCTTTTTCTTTGAATATGTGTAATGGTTATATAAAGATTTTTTTAAATAAAATTATTCGGTAATTTTTAATCTTACTTTAAAAATAAGTTTTCTAATGAAAAATAGAGAATTATATTTTTGTATATATTGATTATTTTTATATAAAAAAGAGCATAATTGCATGTTAAAAATTTTTTTTTTCTTTAAATTCTTTGTATAAATGAGATACACACAGAAAAAAAATTTTTTGTACGTTTCCTGTTTCAAAAATTTGTGCTACACTTAAAATTGTTTGAGCACATAAGCATAGTTAAATATGTGTAAAGAAGTATAATGTGGGCAAAATTGCCAGTTTAAAAATATAAATAAAATCAATTCATAATTTTACTAAAACAATTTACTTTCGATTAAGTTATTTTTTAATTTAATTACGAAAAGAAAATCAAGGAATAAAGATTAATGGCAAACAAAATTTTTATCTGATAATTTAATTAATACAAATTTGGTTAATTTTCAAAATCCAATTAATTAAATCAACAAAAATAGAAAGCAATTTCTTTAGATTTAAATTCAGTTAATCTTAAACATTAAGTATTTTTTAAATAAAATAATATTAGATTTATTTCAAGACTAAACTTCTTTTTAAATCATTTATCAAAACATGAATTTTTTATCAATTTAAATTTCAAAGAAAGAGGAAGATGAATTAAAACGTATAATTACTTAACTCTTACGAAAAATGTAATGATTAATTTAACTTTTACGTACAATTTAAAAGATCTCTTACCGAAATATTATGAAATTACTGTAAAAAGATGAAAATGAAACTTTCTGTTTCACTTAATGCTCTTTATTGTAAGAAATTCTGAGAATTATTGCAACACAAATTCTAAAACGATTTTCTTTCATCTGAGACTTTTTTAACCGAAGTTGGTTGTAAAGTTAAATTTAATTGCAGATTTAATTTAAAGCTAAACAAAATTAGATTTTCGAATTAAGGTTAACGGAATTTCTTCTTGTATCAAAGGAAAGTTATCTATCTTTATAATAGGTCGAGAAACGAATAATTTTATTTATATATGTGAATGAATATAATAGATTTGGTTTCCTAGTGTACAATAAATGTTAAATTTATGTCATTTTTTTAAAGGATAAGAACTTTTGTTTTAAGTTTCAAAAGTAACGAAGAAGTATTTATGTATGTGTAATTTTTTCTATATATTTTAGAAAAAGTATTATGTATTTTATACTTAACAGAAATTTATAAAAATGTATATATCGTATTTATTAGAATCCAAGCCGATCTTTTTTTCCCCCAATATAAATGCTATTGAAAATCGTGCGTGGCTTAGAATCGAAGGCGGAAAAATTCTTTGGATAGGGGAAATTGCACATTATACAGAGGGTCTGAGCAAATTACAGGTTAATATAGGTACAGTAATATCTCGACATACTCTACCCCGACTTAAGCGAGTTCGGAATCACGCTATTTTCAAATCTCTTCAGTTCTTTTTTTTTCCATCACTGAAACTCAGGTAGAATCAGTTGCAGAGCCTGATGAAATTGGTAATTTGAACGAAGAAGTTGTAGATCTTGCCAGGCAAAACAATTGTTGTTGTTGTCGTGTCCTTCTCAAAGGGAATGAATGACAGTTTCCAGAGCCTAAGACAGGGTGGACTTCTATACGATAGATGGTGACACCACCTATCTCCACCTCCACAATTTATGCATGAAACTGGAGGGAAGGGAAATATTTTCTTTACCTCCCTGCACCCGTGGTTTCTGCTGCAACCACCCACAAGACTTTCAGACCTACAGATTTAACGAGCATGTACTCCATGTGTACTCAGAGGGTATTTGGTGGCATTGAGTATCGAGCCCAGGCCCACCGGTCTGAAGTCTGTTGCTCCAACCACTAGGCTACCCACGGCCCTGACAAAACATTTAGAAGTGTATAGTTTTGACGTTCAAGAACTGCTCGATTCCCACAATCAGGAGCTGACAATGGATGAGCTCATATAAATGCATGAGCAAGAGCAAGACATTGAAGTACTTGAGGCTTTATACCCAGTTCAATCAGAAGATCGAATATTTGGTAATTCGACAGAAGGCCTCAATTTAATTAAAAAAGGGTTACAAATTTCAGAAAATACGTACTTCAGCAATGTAATTATTATTATTACGTTAAATCTGTCGATGCTCTGCTACACATTAAATCTATCGATGCTCAAACGTCCTCACAGGAGAGGGAGTTAGAAGAGAGGAGTGCCAGTTCAAGTGCCGTCCTTGTCGCTTGAGCATGGTTCAAAATTATGTGGTCCGTCACCAAAAGCCTTCGTGTAGCTGAATAGTGGGACATTAATATTCACTCACTCACTGATGGTGCGTTTTAAAATTGAGATAGCATCCATGTTTATACGAAGAAAAATACTGATTGGGCAGCAACTTATAATCTATCTCGCATCTATGTTGTTTAATACTCGTACATATATACATAGATGACTTAATTATTTTTAGTATTAGTTTATAGATTGCCTTCCTAACTTTAGTGTTTTGCCAGATAGTTTGAATCTAATAAAAACTAATTTCAACACAAAGTAGATTTTCAAGATTTGCAATTAAATGAAGAAAATAATTTTAAATGTAATGTATTTATGATACAAAAGGACATCAAATTTAAAATTATTAAAGCGCTCTTTTGGGCAAGCAATATCCATGCTTCAATTTTTAATACATTAAATTTAATTACTTACAAAGAAATAATGCTCTAGTTACTAATTACACAGAAACTCAATAATTACGAAAAGATAAATAAATATTGTTTATAGAACATGATCATCCCATCTTTTTATACGTTTATAAATATGATGAATAGTTCATCGTAGTTTTTTTACATTTTTCTTTTTTAACGTTACCAATTTTTATATTCTTTTAATTTCAAATATCTGACACAGATGACATCCTAATTATAGTTTATATCCCATTATTATTGTGTTTTCATAGTACACATTTTCATAAGCTTGTCCCTTGGTTCCAATTTTTAATTTTACTTGTCAAAATTTTAGGTATTGTTTCTGTATTTGCGATTGTTCTTTTTAATCATTTTCTTATTTTCTTTTGTGTAATAAACTTACGAATTTGCTATATTTTACTTTTATCATTATGTTTGAATACACGTGGAATTTCTCGGTCTTACTGACTTTCAATGCTGGTTTCCTTCTTTATTATTTATCTTGTACAATGATGTATAAAATTTCTTCTGTAAGTAGAAGGTTGAGATCCAATAAAGCAAGCCTGACCGTAATTCACTGTTCTTCGTCAGTGAAAGCCTTAGAAAACATAATAGTTTTAAATTTTGGTCCTCGAACTGTTTCTAATCGTAACTGGTATCAAGTTCTTGGTTATATTTTTAGCAAAATAACAACCCCTTCTGTCTTATAGGATATTTAATACTGAGACATTTTTCCTTGGTTTTATTATATATATATATATATATATATATATATACATATATATATATAAAATAATAATAATTTGTATATTTGAATATTGTATATAATGAGAAATTTCATTGTAACACATTATACATTTTTAAAATTAAATATATATATATATTTCAATTTTTAAGAAGTTTTTAAAAATCTTTCTTGTTGACTTAAGAATTTATTCTGAAAACGAACACAATTTTTGTTCATGTTTAAATAAATTCTACAATTCTCTTCTTGGGTTTTTTTTTTTTTTTTGGTACTTCGAGAGGAATCTTTGAATTGTTTTGATTTAAATCTACTAGAGATTTCATATAGAACACGTACAAAATAAAATAAGACACCTACTCGATACTGAAAACGAAAGTGGCGTTTGTGAAATAATAGAACTTTGAAATGGGAAGTCATTTTTCATTTGAATTATTCTGAGTATCCCAGTAAATTTCTTATAGATAGATCGAGTCACCATTCGCACTTTGCGATGAATTCCCTGAATTTATATGACTATAACGAGACAAAAAATTTTCAGATAGAAGTTAAAATGAGGATAATAATGAAATAAGTCAATAAAGAATGGTAGAGCGAATAAAGAAACTCACAATTCTTTTTTGTTTATTTTAGATTGCCTCTGTTTCACGTTTGAAGAATTACATGAGAGCAAATCTTTTAACAAAAGTCTCTTTTTTTGATTCGACACGAAAGCTTTTAATTATTCCAGAAATTTTGCTATGGGAACGCGGAAGAATTCATTTAACACCAGTTGGATTAATATAATTAATTATTTGTCGAAACTCATTCGGTGAAAACAATACTTGTAAGATTTACCTTATTATTCTATTTAGCTCTTTTGGTATATTTTAGTTTTATTGGGGTTTTACCTCTTTTTGGAGTCAAAAATATACGATTAAAAAATACATATTTCGTTTTTGCATAAAATTATGTGTTACTCATCCACTTTGTTGTGTAGGTACATCACGATAATGTATGACACTTTTTATACAGTCGGTCCACTATTTAACGAAGTCGCTAAATCCCTAAGAAAAGTTCGTTACATGGAAAATTTGTTAAAAAGAGATTCATTTGTTAATGTACTTTAGAAACCACATAAAACAAATTTTATATATATAAGTTCACTTTCACTATATATTACTTAAAAAAGTAGTTATTTACCTTTTTTTTTTTTTGAAAATTAACTTCTATTCATTTTATATATCTTATCCATTAAAAAGAAATCTGCCAGGAAAACAAGAAGAAAAAAACTTTGTTCTGGAAATACACTGTATTTTCAATTTTAAAAAATAATTTTATATTAAAATCAATTAATTTTTAACCACATTTTCTTATTTTGAGTCTATAAGAAATTTTAAGCGTACGTTATTTTATAACTAGTAATTGTAAGCATTCACTACGTAAGCGTCCATAAAAATTTAATCATTGATAAAATCTGTTAATTTTATTTGATTTCTTTTTGAAAAATTATGGCAATTTCTTTGCTCTCGGGGAGTTAAGCACCTGGTAAAACCAGTTCAAGGTCATTGATCACTATAAACTATGCTAAAAGAATAATTTGAAAAATGTCCTGAAATATTTTATAATTAGGGAGAAAAAAATCGAATCACAAGAGAAAAAGTTCATTAAATAGAAAATGCACTTCATTAATTTAAGGTTATTTTACGAAGAAAATAGTAAATTGTTCTTGTGTGGTTCCAAGATAAAGTTTGTAAAATAAAGCTTCGTTACATGGAGATTTGGCTGTATATATTTTATTTACGATATACATATCCAAGTTTTAGTATTAAGCTTACAATTGCGTTCAAAAAATTTTTACATCCCACATTTCCTGATTTAAAAGGAACATAGTTTGAATTTCTAAAATTGAATATATTGTTACAAATTTTGTGTAAAATAGTGTAAATAATTTGTATTTAGATGTGTAATGCTTTTAGATATATCTTACTCTAAATTAGATTTAATTTAAGTTAAAATTGTAATATTCACAAGCAACGCCGTCCCTTACGTTATAATGGTGATTCAATGGGAACTTGGCGAAATCTTGGGGATAGAGCCAGGTTGGCGTCATTTTTATGTGACCAATTTGGTGACTTTAGTGACCAGTTTGGCGAATGGCGATCATATTGGTGACCATTTTTGGCGAGTTCGGGACCATCTGGATTCTTCTAGAATTAGTAGAGAAATACACTAATTTCAAGACCTATGACACAAGGGGGTCTTTCTCGAATTATCCACGAGGGATATAAATAGAGAGATGCTCGTCGAAAGTGAGTCAGTCAGGCTTTAACTAGCGATCAGTTAGTATTCCTTTGACTGTTGAAGCGATTAGTGATTACTTCGGCTGTTGAACGAGCAATTGCTTGAGAATAATCTTTTATATACATGTATTTCAGACACCGATCATTGTGTCTGAGTGTTGTTGAAGATGTGAAGATCTTCTGAGATTTATTCTGTGAATATTGTTGTTGAATCCTGTATTTCAAGGATTGGGTTTTCGACAATAAATTCTCATCGCTCTTAAAGAACTATCTTGTTCTTTGCGATTGATTTGCATAAAATCCTCGAACCCCCGATCTCAATGTAACAATATTCATCAATAGTACCCTCGTAACCTCACTCACCATTTCCTTTAGATGTTATTATTGACTAGTTTTAAGAAGGTACTAGTCAGAAAAAAAATATTTATAAAAAGAATAACTATTGTATTAAAACACATAACAGACGCAGCTTCAAATCTTGCAAATTAAATAGCTAAATAGAGTAACTGCAGATGAGATGAATTATGTCGTTTTCAAAACTCAAAAATATATCGAATTCATTAGCGATATATTGCCCAATTATATATTACTAAGCGCACGATTGAGAAAAGCCACAAAGAAAAATCTCTCTCGGAAGTTTCTATTCTTATTTCTTGGTAGAATCTACAAGCTCAAGCAGTGTGGTACTCCGAAAATAAGACCTAGTCTTATATTAATTTACCTGTTTTGCTACCAACCTTAACTAGGGCTTATATTGGGGACAGGGCTTTTATTGCGAGAGTTCGGAAAAAAACTTCTCCGGCTTATTTTTATATTGGATCTTATTTCAGGGAAATACGGCAGTGGAAGCACCCGTCAATCACTTTGCTTTCTCGTTTTGTGTGAACAAACTTTCCTTTTAATTTGATAACTATAAAATGGCCACAAATTTTGAGAGCAAAAAAAAAAAAGATGCATAAAATTGGCATATATTTCTCTCATGAAAATGTCCCAATCAACTATTGTATAATGGTTCATTTTAAACTGTCTCCTCAACTAATGTTATCCAATAAGTAAAAGATAAGAGATAAGGATCATCCAGACGCAATAAGTAAAACTGAGTAATTGGACCAAGGTTCTCGTTCCATGATAACAAAAGGATTTCATAGCCCAGCAACATTTGTGTGAATTCGGGTATCTTTCTCTTCTCAGTATAAAATAAACACAAAACTATTTGGATTTCCTAGTCGAAATTTCATTTCATTATAAAGTTTTTCGCACATAGTTTATATTAATGAATAACACTTTTGTCGAGCAGGGTGATATACGTTTCTCTCATCACTTGGTCCTCTTTTTCCCACTGAAATTTGTTTAAATAAGAAAACAACAATAACGGAAATCTTCGCCTTGCAAATAAATGATAGCTATACAAATACTAGTCGTAGTTAAAATTATCCCCAAAGGAAATAAATGACACGACAAAATACGGCAAGGAAAAAAATCCCCAAAAACAATATGATAAAACAAAAAAAATATAATCCTTTATTAAAACACATTTTTATGTATTTTACAGTAACATTTGAGGATGTTATAAGTGGTCTTCAGTGTAATATTTCTTAAAAAACATATATTTAAATGTTTATATTCAAGCTCAATGCTTTGCTTTTGAATCAAGTTGTAGATATCAAAATTACAATAAATTAAGATTTAAAGAGAAAGCCTTAGTTCAATAAAATATAGCTCTGGTTGGGAATTTAACAAAGTTTATCGTCAATTATTATAATATTAATATATAATGATATAATTAACATTGTAATAATTAAAGATAGGAATAACTTCAATTGGAAATAATCCTACTTATATATATATATAAATAATATGATTTTAGATAAAAAATCAATTTACAAATAAATCAATACATAAGACATTTCTTTTTACATTGCAGGCATAGTTTTTGTCCACCTTAACAAACCACGATAAAAATAAAATTTTTGTAATTAAATTGCTAAGCAGTTAATTGTCTTAGCTTGCGAGAGTCATGAAGCAATCATTTTCTAATATTCTAATTCTGATTCTTATTCGATAAAAAGGGCAATAATAAGAATTATTCAGACTCCAAAATATTTATCGTAGAGTAAATACATACTTTTTTTTCTGTTTATGTTACGCATAATCCGTTTTCTCGATACTTAATTAGTTTTAAAGATTGAACACTCTTATATTATTCGCTTTGCACTTGCTCTAATTGATAACAATCTTAATTTAAAACATTTCTTTTTAATAATTTTTTTAAAAATAATTTTCATACGAATTATAAACTTTATTAGCTAAAATCATTTATAATGCATATCAAAAATGATTTTGAATTGTTCAGCATAAAATCTACAATTGATACTAAAAACAAATTTTGTATGTCAGATTTTTTTTCGATTGCTTCATAAGGATTACTCTTTTATTGCTACAATTTATATCAGATATGTACGAAAGTTCTAATAATCTTTGGAGATCAGAATTTCCTGTTGAATTGAGATCACGTGTACCCTGAATCGTTGTCAAGGTACTGGTATGGTGTTACTAACCATACGACATTTCGTACAAACACTTGAAACAGAAACATAGCAAGGATAAAGCGCTTGAAAGGTATTGTTAGTTATACGAGTTCCAAAAAAAAGAAGGATTTGCATCATACCGTACAACATAAACGCAGCACGTATCATCAATGGTCTCAACAATTGGTGGAAGGAGAAGCTTTCAAGACAGGCAAGATGTGAACGTCTTACACTTGTTGGAGAAGTTCTTGATTGAACTTATGAAAACAGGCACGAATGAACATTCCGGAATTTGCTAAGGCAATGGTTCTTAAACTGGGGTCCCCTCAGGGGGCTCACCTTCTTTAGGTGGGTACGGGTGTCACAATCCCGAGGTACCCTCTATAGTGATCTTTTCCTTTTCCCAAAGGGTTTACTATCTTTGGTAAACACTTGTGTCACGATCCCGGGGTACTCCAGTGATCCTTCTCTATTTTCGACCTTCCATCTTGTCATTCAATTTCTCCTTTTCTTCTTTTCCCGTCCAGACCACAGACCTATGAATGTTTGGCGCAGTATAGCCCAAACTGGCTCTTGTGCCATAAAACACTCAACTCAACTCCGAAGAAGGGTGTTGAAAACCGTGGAGGGCGTGCGATGTCAAGCTGATACATAACTCTGCGGGGCCCCGCTATCGAAAATTTAAGAACCACTGTGCTAAGCCTTATCGTTCTCCAGACAACAGTTGAAAGACCACTGAAAGCAATGGGAAAACGACAAAGGAGGGAATCCTTTCCTCTGTCCCGATTACCGAATTTCAAATACCTATAACATGAATGACGAACCAGTGGCACGCAGCACAATATTTTGGGCACACCACCGATCAAAATGGTTCGCATTTTAGTTTAGAAACTATATTATTACAAGGAACCCCAAACTTGAAAAACTATTTCAAATATTAAGATGTATATGAGAAAAACCAGAGAAAGAAATAGTTATTGAAGAATTTATTTTCCTAATTGATTCTTCAATCAAGGAATTTTCAGCGAGACTTTCTCAGTTCAAAAAAATTTTAAGAAGCGCTCAAGTTTATTATATACCCTGAAAAGACATAATTTAATAAATTGAACTTGCCCCAATTTGATGGGTTGGAAGTTGAAGAATTTTTGAAATGTAACTTAGTGATTTCTAGTCTAGTTCAATATGGATTCAAAAACTAATTGAAACAAGTAAAAAGCGGAATTGATTGAAACAGAATGATTAACAAGCAATATAAGTACAAATCCTAATAACGAAATTTTGGAAACATTAAACGTGATTCCAGATACATTTAACTGTTTGAAAAACCAGGATCATGCTATTTTAACTATATTTTCATCGACCTATGCCTACGAATCATTATTTTCAGAGAGGAATAACATTAAAAACTCTTTTGCTAGCCATTTGGCAGATGACTCCAATTCAGCATGTATTCTGCCAAAAGTAACACTTTACAATCCTAATATAAGTTATTGTCATCTATATATATATAACCTGCAACAACAGAAATCACATACTAAGGTTACTTAAATTTAATTACACGTATAACTCATACATTTACTAGTATACAGTGCAAAATGTATCTTTTCGTAGTAAATAAAGAGTTTTGTGTTGTTAGTATTTTGCATTATTATTTTACCAATAATCACAAGTCAAAATTATTTGACAGCACACGTCTATACCTTATTAAGCATTTCTTTATAAAAAAATGGTACGTTGATCCATAAAGGTTCGACACCCTTGACCTATAACATCCCCTTAGGTATGGATCTCCTCAAAGCCCTTTCTTAACAGATCTCTAATCAATAAAAGAAATATGTTTCCCAGATTTTGAGTCGTGTACAAGTACATAGAGAAGCTTCCTTTTTACTTTGTAGATATAAACGTAACGCATTTTTACTTTTAATTAAATCTATTTCATACAATTCGTCAAATGTGAGTCCCTTCTCCGTTTGTGTTAATTTACATATATATATATTTATATATATATAAAGAGAGAGAGAGAGATTAACTTCAGATCTTTTATTTGAGAAATCCACACACTATCCTTCAACTTCCCAAGTCATTTCCTGTCATCATGTTGCTGCCTGTCAGTAAATGGTTTCGAATGTTTCGAGTATTCACTGTTCTTTAAGTTGATAATTTAATTTCAACTGAGCAAAATCGATTTTTGCTAGTCTGGCGGCAGACACATTCTAACATCTCAGCACATTTTGAATACTTCCCGTGGGTGGACAATTAAATTGTTTCGAGACAATTAACGGTGAACTTACGTTTTATAAATCCTGGAAAAGAAGCGTTCCTCATTTTATATTACGGAAACAAAGATTCATATCACTTCTACAAAGGAAGTTAGAAACATTTAGTTAAGGTATCCGACTACGTTCGGAACCGTGATTTTGCAAAAGCGCATAAATGGATAATTTTTATGATATTTAGTGTCACTTAGATTAGAATACATGCATATAATTGTTTTAAGGAAAAATATTGTATTTAAATAATTTTTTTATGTCAAAATGTCCTTAAAACAATTTTATACACGTATTATAATCTGAGTGACACTAAATATCATAAATATTATCCATTTATGCGCTTTTTTAAAATCACGATTCCGAACGTAGTCGGATACCTTAAATGCGTCAATTTTCTGAATTCAGTCCCCATATGACTGTCTGAAACATAATTCTACTCTCGGCACATGATCATCATATTCAGAATCTTACAGAAGCATGGAACTCGGTTTCCATGACTAC
This sequence comes from Trichonephila inaurata madagascariensis, assembly GCA_019973955.1. Classification (NCBI taxonomy): domain Eukaryota; kingdom Metazoa; phylum Arthropoda; class Arachnida; order Araneae; family Nephilidae; genus Trichonephila; species Trichonephila inaurata. The sequence continues at coordinate 202,814 of BMAV01005746.1, read as the reverse complement.
CTTTAATCTGTAACTGAAATAACATTAGCTGTCGATAAGGAACAAAACACACAATGGGAGAGTTACACGAAAGATTTTCTTTCAGAGTAACACTAAAGAAAACAAAGAAACCGAACCAAAGCTTTTCTGCTTTATTGTTTTTGCTGCTTAACATGTTGTCAAACGCTAATAAGCAACCAGTTAAGCATTAATTAGTAATTCTGGTTACCTTTTTTTACATTCAAATCAAATCGATTGGGTAACTAATGCAGAAACTTTAGATTACTCAGTGTTTGATAATGCCTTAAAGGCCTCACCCATGTGATGGGTTCAAAGAATCAAAAAAATTTTTTTATATAGATTGCTTCCTTATTATGTCTAAAATGCGGTGGTAAAGTGATTTTTTAAAATTCGAAGTCGTTATAAAGATACAGCAGTTAGAAATTGAGCTGTTTGACTCGCTAAGTAAGATATTTAATCGGACTTGATACTTTAAACTCGTTTTTCTCAAAACTGTTTTTCAAACTTTCCTCCGTCATATCTCAAGAACGGTTGGACCGAATTACTTCAAATTTATAGGGTATACTCAGCATAAATATACACACCAAATGATCCACGATTATTCTAAAGTTTCAAATATTTCTATTTTTTATAACAAAAAAATAAAAAAATCCACGTAATTCGAAACTTTTTCTTCAGAGGTCTACCAAAAATCCAATTTTTCATATTTTCTATTGAGTTTTGTTCATTTGGTGCATTTAAGTGTATAGATTTATACGCCATTAGTTTTTTTTTTAATTTCCTATAATCCAATCAGCCGGAATCGTGGAGGAAGTCAGCGTCCATTTTTTCGAGGCAGGTGTGCTCAGAGCACTATAACTCAAGCTCTTTTGGATATTTTTGGCTAAAGATTTATATACTTACTCTTATAAGATACAGAAAAATAAACGATAAAAAACGTTAAGCTCCATCATTTTATTGGTCGCCAATAAAAATTTCCTAAAAATTCTTAAGAAACAGGGCGACACATGGATGAGCCCCCTTAAAATAATATATAATTCATAACAATACTTTAATTAACATTTTTAACATTTTAACATAAAAATCTTGTAAATAGACAAATAAATATCAAAACTTGAATAGTGAAAATTGTGCTCCGTAGAAACCATAAACGGAGAATAGAAAAATATGTCAGCAGAATATTTTTCTACTTTTTATTGACAACGTTTACTTACTAGAACAACAAGATCTATAAATGTAAAAAAGTGTGTCTCTGACATCAAATGTTGATCCTATTTCTATTTCTATTTGTGTCAATTACTTTTAAGTATGAACTTGTGTAAAACATATTTATATGATACATTCAACTATATATAACTTGCATGCGATAAGAAATAAAATAAATAATTTAAAGCTCACATACTTTTGTTCATATTCAGTTTATCCTTTTCTAGGGATGCAATTTCTATCTTTTGTATTTACGTATTTGTTAGCTTGGTATGTGTAGTTCTTTTGTATGTTACGTATGTGTAATTTTATCATTTTTGTGAGTTATATACTATTTTTAATTCTATGAGACATTACATTATAATCTTTAAAAAGTACATTTTACATTGAAAATAATGGCAATTTTTGTTGTTGATATAGCTTTGTGATTTTGATTGAGTTTTAAACTTTATAACTTAATACCTAAAATGAATAATTAAATTAAGTATAGAGTAATTAAACAAGTAGCACACACATTTCCAAAGCGTCTGAATAATGCTTCATTGTTGCAAATGAGATCTGTAACAATAAAAATGCAACATCTAGAAATTTTTCAGTAATCTTCTTCTGTGATTTTACTAATGCTCTCTCTCTCTCTCTCTCTGAGTGTAACTTCAAAACTTTAAAATTACTAAAATTTGTATGCTTGAAAATTCAGTTATATTTGGACACCTGAGTATAACAGTCAATGCACTGATGTTCTTAAACATAGCTGAACGTGTTCAAGCTATGCCAGCGTTTCTCAAACTGTGGGGCGCGCCCCCCTTGGGGGCCGTGACAACTCTAAGAGCATACTGAAAAGTCGAAAACATAATTTTATTTAATTAAATTTTTTTTGTTTACCTTCAGTAAATTAATAAATACATTTTGACATCATAAAAAATAAAATACACATTTACATTGATATATTACACTTATAAATGTATTAGTGCTACACAATGTATTTTATAATTAATTTTACAGTGCAAAATTAAGAACAAGTTTTATAATTACCAGTGAATCCATGAGCTAGTCATATATAAAATTATATACAAAAATTAACTCTTATCTCGATAATTCTTTTTTTAGTACTGATAATTAATCTCTTAACTGCCGATTAAAAGTTACGTGATTCGCTTCCCAATGCTAACCGTTTTCCACGTAGGCGCGCCTATGCGATGTATTGGGGGAGGGGGAGTAAGGAATCAAGAAGCAAATAATCTGAAATAAGTAAATCCTTCGCATACACTGTCAAGGTCCTTTTATTGCATTCCAAGGCCTTCGGTATAATTTTATGGATGGCAGTGCACAGAAAAGATCGTACTTCGGAAAGACGTATATATATACGTCCGGGGAAATGAACGCTTTGACTGAGCGAGAAGTTTATATACGCCAGTGGCACTTAAGGGGTTAAAGTCGTACTGAAGCTTTATCGTCAAAGTATAGTATTAGTGAATTCAGTACATTGTTATTGTATGAGGGGGGCGCGATGAAAATTATGATTGAATATTGGGTCGCGAATATTGAAACTTTTAGAAGCACTGAGCTATGCTAAAGAAATTACTATGATTGATTTCTCAAAATAGAATCGGGGGGGGGGGGGNTTGACTATTTTCACTTATCAACAGGTGTAAAACTTTTTCAATAACATTTATGAGTGTGTGAGCCATTTTCCATTACTTTAATTTTATATATTTTTAGAATTATTTTGGAGTTTGACTTGTGCGTAAAACAAGTCGTCGGTTTGGGTAATGACACACTAAAGAGTCTAATGTAAAATAATAAGAGGTGTTGGGTAATAAGTTGTTAAGAGACCGCGTTCATTATCGGGCTTAAAATATGACACTGAATCTCTTTCATGTCTTCATTTTACCGTGGTCAATCGTGAGAGATCCTTCTGCAATCTCGAGCAATTTAAATTCAAAAACATTCAACGCCCGGTTGCCAAAACGCAATATGTATCAGAACTTAACAAAAGTATAGAAATTTGTCATTTCGTGTGAAATATATTATAAAACTTTCACTATGGAAAATCCAGATGTACTATAATACCTCGAATTACGCGAATTCGGAGTTACGCGATTTTCAACCTCGTTATTTGGGGAAAAAAATGGTCAAATTCGTTAAATTGGTAATATGATTGAAGAACTTGTCGATTTTGACGGGAAAATTAGTTTATAAGTGAATAGTGATGACACTCAAGAACTGCCGGATTAAAAAAATAATAATAAGCTGACAATTAATGACCTCATAGAAATGAGTCGGCAAAACCAAGACATTGAAGAAATCTGAATGTTTAGACCCAGTTCAATCAGAAGATCGAATGACAGTTTGGAATTTGAAAGGCAGAAGGAACGATTGAAAAAAAAGGTTACAAATTTTTGAAAATATAGACTCAAACGATGAACATATTTTTTTCAACAAAACAAAGAATAAATAAATTATTAGCATACTATTAGGAAATTTGGCGGGAAAAAAAATCAGTGAGCTGTGTGTGGCAGATTACTTTGTTAAATTGTATGAAACCTTCTACATCAAAATATGACTTCGGCTTAAGGTTTTGTATGCGTGTTCTCTAAGATTTTATTTAATATTTTTTTCGTTCGTCTCCTGCCCCAAATAAAAATAATTTATATGCGAAATCAAACCCCGACTTACGCGTTTAACACTCAGTCCTACCTATCGCGTAAGTTCGGAGTGTTACTGTATATTTTTTTATGGTAATAAAAGTCGAAATATTTGGATGTACTAATGATATACGGGAACTAAGTGTCTGTCATGGGCGTTTCTAAATGACGAATGACCTGTCAAAGTCAAGCGATCGAAGAGTGATATCAAAAGAAACGTAACTATTTTATTTTTTTAATGAATCATAATTTATCGTGTCCACGAGAGGAAAAAAGAATAAGTACTAAAAAGTAACAGCAATTGTTGTTTTCCCGAACCTACCCAAGTTCTTGTGTGTTGTTAACATTATTAACTGTTTAATTCAGCGTTTCTCAAACTGTGGGGCGCGCCCTCCTTGGGGGGGGGGGCGTGATAATTCTACCAGAGGGGCGCGAGCATTTTGAAAAGTTTAAAACAAAATATTATTTAAAAAATTAATTTACTGAAAGTAAACAAACAAAATACTTTCTGATATAATAAAACATAAAATACACATTTACATTGATACAAGTATCAGTACTGCACAATATATTTTATTATTAATTTAACAATACTATGTTAAGAACAAATTTAATAATTATCAGTGATCCCATGGGTATGTATTAACACTTATCTTGATAATTTGTAAGGTTTATAATTAATTCCTTAACTGCTGATTAAAAGTTACGCGATTTGCTCCCCAATGCCACCGTTTTCCATCAGATGAGCGTATTTTGATGTTGAGGGGGAGGAGAAAAGGAATAAAAGTAAGCAAATTCTGAAATAAGTAAATCCTTCGCAAACACTGTCAAGGACCTTTTATTATTAAAAACCTTCGGAATAATTTTATGGATAACCCTGCAAAGAAAATATCGTACTTCAGAAATATGTATATATACGTCCAGAAAATAAATACTTCGACTGATAAAGATGTTTATATAGGATGGTGGCACATAAGAGATTAAAGTCGTATTGTAGCTTTAGTGTCAAAGTATAGTATTATTGAATTCAATACATTGTTATTGTATGGAAGGGGGCGCGATGAAAATGATGATTGAACAGTGGGTCACGTACATTGAAAGTTTGAGAAGCACTGGTTTAATTTGATTCAATTTTGAATTACTCTAATCAGTATGCGTGTGTGTTTATTAGATATAAGGTTCACCACATTATTCTATATTAAGATTAACATTGGAATAACTACTGGTGTAACAAAATCGGAACACGTTTCCAAACCCATTCAAATATTTTATTTTAAGGCAATTTCATTTTAAGTTGCTTTAGTGTGTCAAACGTTGAAGGTTAATTCTATATTCTGCATTAAAATAACATAAAAATTAATTTAAAAACGATATTAAATTTTATTTATATTTGCTGCAGTTTGGATTTACCTTCCTAACTTAAACAAAAATAAATAATTTCAAAAGGACACGTGTTCGATAATGGATCAAAAAGGAAAGGATGAAGCTATCATTACTAGTTGTAGGGACTATGTGAGGAGAATATACTTGTTAAACTTCCGAAAAAAATGTGTCAATTTTGTCATTTTCAATTCTCATCACGTTGTTACTTTCAGGATGCAAAATAGTTCTTGTTCCAATCTGCCTCAGGGAGGAGCATTTATCTGCAACCTGTTTTTTCTAATGAACAGAAACTGACAGAAAATGGAAAATTATTCGAATATTTTAGATGCAGTTGATTTGTAAGAAATAAGAGCGTTATTGTTATGTAGATAGTGGTGTGTGTGTTTAATGATGGTAATGAAAATAACTAAAGAAAAAAAATAAAATTGGATGCTTTGAAAGTGAGTGAGTTATCACAGATTTTCATATTCTTAATCATATTGCGTAAATAATTATCAATTTTTTACTTATTTTTATGTATTTTATTAAATTAAATTATTTTAACTTTTAAAAATAACAAAGATTTAAAGGAATTATTGCTTTACGAGAATTTTTTAAAAAAAAAATAAAAAGGTTAATTACAGCTTAAAATACAGTATATATGTGGTTTAATATTAAAATTTTGAGAAAATTATTCTTGATGAGTTTAGTAGTTAAGAAAAGATCAGAGAAATGAATTAAATACAAATATATATAGAATAATAATAAATACATATATACAGAATAATAATAAATACATATATATATATATATATATATATGTATAGAATAATAATAAATGCATGTATATATATAGAATAATAATAATAATATATATAGAAGCCACTTTTTTCCTAATTATGGAATATTAGTTGTTTACAAATAGTTAAATATTTACCTGTTTCGGAATTTTCTTTTTTTTTTTTAGTAAACATCACAACTTTTGGGAGCTATAGTTTATGCCAATGATAAGAGCCAAGCTATAAATGCATACATATGAAATTTAGAAATAATAATATTTTGATTTATTTTCATTTCAATTTGAATTTTAATACTAGTTAGGGTATCCGACTACGTTCGGAACCGTGATTTTGCAAAAGCGTGTAAATGGATAATATTTATGATATTTAGTGTCACTTAGATTAGAATACATGCATAAAATTGTTTTAAGAACATTTTGAGGAAAAAAAATTATTTAAGTACATTATTTTGAGAAAAAATGAACATAAAATGAAACCAATTTCAAAATATTATCCTTTTGTGAAAAATGCTTCTTTTATAATAATATTTTGCCTGTTTATAGCTCAGATCTCTGTGCAGAGGCTCAACTAGAATTTTTGAAATATATAACTTAGAAGTGGGTTTATCCATGTTTTACAAAAACAAAGGGGAGAAATTTTAAGAAAAAACGCCGATAATTATTTCAATGGGTTGTAACTCTGAAAATAATGTGAATTTTTCAAAAATCATAGTTGAGCCTCTGTAAAGAGGTCTGAGCTATATACAGGGTAAATATTACTATAATAGAAGAATTTTTCACAAAAGGAGAACATTTTGAAAAAAGGTTATTCTATGTTAATTTTTTGCCGAAATATTGTATTTAAATAATTTTTTTGTCAAAATGTCCTTAAAACAAATTTACACATGTATTCTAATCTAAGTGACACTAAATATAATGAAAATTATTCATTTATGCGTTTTTTTCAAATCACGGTTCAGAACGTAGTCGGATACCTTATAAATTACATTTTCCTAATAAACACACACACACACACATGTTTGTCTTTTATTACTTGATTTGAAAAATAAATAGCTTTTAGGCACTGCTGATTCAAACTTTATTTGTACAGTGAAAATTGAATACATAACTGCCATAAATTTAAATGTAAGGCAGTTATATTTTATTAAAAATGGAATTTTTTGTTCCTAAATAGGAATATTTTTTTTAAAAATTGACAACTTTTATCTACTAAAAATAGTTTGTTCTAAATATTTCAAGATGTTAGCAAATATGTTTATAATTTTAAATTTATAAAATAAATTTTATGACTAAATTATTTGGATTTCAGCAAATATGTCTTCATATATCTTTTTTGTGTAAATCACCACTACCATGTAAAATCCGTTAGTCTACTATTACAGTTAATATCACCGCCAAAAATTATGCCACATTAAATAAGCTAACCTCAACTTCCTGATTCTTTTCTTGAATACGTTTTTCGAATATCAAATGCCTGATACTTTTTTTTCGCTACTTTATGCGATTATTCCTCTACTGAAGCATTTCAAGGTATTTTTCTTTAAGTCATAATGTAAACATAAATGATAAATTTGTGAAGAATGAAACACTTAGCAAAAGAACATTTTTAATTAAGTTAAAATTTGACTTTTTAAAAAAATTAAATTAAAGGGGTATAATCTGTGATTATAATAATCTTTTTCTTATACAGAGTGTTTCAAACTATTATAGTATTAATTAATTACTATAAAATTGTAAAACTTTTTTTAAAACATATATTTTTGATGTATATAACTCACAAATGAAAGGAAATTAGAAATGAAATCAGATACTAAAGAAATTAAAGTAAATTCAGTATTATATCTGCTTGAATGTACTTAGAAATTCGTAGAAACATTCAGTGGAGGTAATGTCTAATTTTTTTATTTTTTTCTCCCTGAAGTTTTTAAATCTGTATATGTGTACGCGCGTATAAGAGCATTGCATATATGTCTGATGAGCACAATATATATATATATATATATATATTACATTTGGTTCCTCTATAAATGAACTTGTTGGGAATATTATGCATTCAAAAGCAATTTTTTCCTCGAGAAAAAAATTGTGTTTTCATCGAAGAACTATTTTTTTTCTTGTAAAAAAGTTGTTTTTAAAAGGCACCTAATAATTGATTTCCCTTTAGAATTTATCATTACATCTTTAACTTTTCTTTTTCCCCTAACATTCCTTCGCGAATTCATTAAAGTTTCGAATTGCCATTCCTGAAATTCGAAGAAACATGAAACTCATACAATACCAAAAATGTTTTCAAACTTTTGTCCAGAATTTTTTTCCTGTTGTTCGAGACGAGGAATTTTAAATCGTTCTTGTATTCATTAACTCACTGAATAGCTAATTACAGACGTTTAATTAGTAATCTACAGCTGAAAATTTAATTAACACAGGAAATTATGAATATTATAAACATGAGTTCATTATTTTTTATTTTTGTGATGCAAATTGTGAAACAGTCATACTAATTATCATTGATTGCAATCTTTGAGAAATCATAATAATTTTTTTAAAAAATTTAATTAATTCGTAAATTAGTGCTTCTCAAAGTTTCAAAATTCGCGACCCAATATTCAATCATAATTTTCATTGCAACCCCTCATTCAATAGCAATGTAATGAATTCAGTAATATTATACTTTGACGCTAAAACTACGATACGACTTTAACCTTTTAATGCCACCTGCGTATATAAACGTCTCGCTCAGCCAAAGCGTTAATTTCTCGGACGTATATATACGTCTTTCCAAAGTACGATCTTTTCTGTGCACTGTTTTCCATAAAATTATTCCGAAGGCCTAGAAATGCAATAAAAGGACATTGACAATGTTTGAGAAGGATTTACTTATTTCAGATTACTTTTGCTTCTTTTTTATTCCTTCACCCTCGCCTCCCCATACATCACATACGCGCGCCTACGTGGAAAACGGTTTGCATTGGGGTTAATTTTAAACCGTGCAAGTAATCAAGATAAGTGTTAATTTTTGTATATAATTTTATATATGACCGTCCCATGGGGTCACTAGTAGTTATTAAACTTTTTCTTAACTTAGAATTGTAAAATACATTATGTAGCACTGAAACATTTATAAGTGTAATACATCAGTGTAAATGTGTTTTTTTTTTTTAAGTATGTCAGAATGTATTTGTTTGTTTACTTTCCGAAAATTAATAATTTTTTTCGACTTTTTTTTAACTTTTGTTTTCGAATTTTTCAACATGCTCTCACCCCTTCGTTGGGTTGTCACGTTCCCCAAGGGGCGCTCCCCACTGTTTGAGAAACGCTGCCGTAAATGTTAACTGTACACATTAAAAATTACTTATAAATATAACAGTTTGTTAGAACTGATTTGTTGCGAGTTTATTTTAAAATATTCAATTACAAAATATACATAAACTCTACCTTTTAACTTTTTTTCCATGCATTCAACTTCTTCATAAGTAAAAATTTCTTCATAGTAAAAATAACATATTTCCTCTCTTTTTTGTAAAATTCCTTGTTTACTCTACTGTCATTTACAAATGATATGGATATACAAGATATGACAGAAAAAATACGAGACTGGTCCAATAAACCATTTACTTACAGAATCAGTTATCCATGATAGTATCACCTTCAAAGTAGTTCCCTTCAATATTTATACACTTCTGCATTCGGTGCTACCATTGCTGGTAACAGTTCGAGAACGAGGTTTTTGGAAGTTCCTTTATGAACTTCGCTTTTGCCCGAACCTCTTCAACTGAGGTAAAATGGGTTTCTTTAAAGCAAGATTTAACTGTAGGAAATAAAAAAAGTCGCATGGGACCAAATCAGAAAAATGAATTTAGTGATGCATTAAATAATGTTATATGGCAAGTTTTAATAAACAAGTAATATATCTTATTAAGAAAATTTAAGTAGTCATTTTTTGGTTATAAAATTATTTGATAATCAAGTATTGCTTACTCATAGTTTGGTAAACAGTGTTTTAAAAACAAAATAAATGGAATTTAACTGTAGTCGGACCTAGGGATTGCAATACTGGTATACCAGGATACCGAATACCGGTATTTTGAACCATTTGTACTATTTTGTAATACCGGTATTCACAAGCTTAAATACCGTCTCCCTAACGAGCGAAACTAATTAGACTGTGGATATAAAGTTACATTGTACAATCAAGAGAAGAGATAAAATATATGAATCATCCAAGGGATGGACCTAAATTATCCTATCATAGCTCAGAGCGATACTACACACGAACATGATTCGTAGTCTAATACTCGTTTCTGTGAAAACAAGGTTGTAGTTGTGAAGAAAGTGTTTCACGCGTTTGCATATCATACTTTAAGGTTCAAAATATTTTTCAGATTCATTATATATATATATATATACTCATAAATAATAACCCATAATAACGAATAAGAATAACTTCACAGAGCATAAAAAAATGTAAAACCACAGACTGAATATTGATATTTACACTTTTTGTGATTTTAATAAATAAGATGTTCCTTTACTTTTATGGATTCTTTATATACTGTTATAATTTATAATTTACGAATCATTTCTTGTGATATTAACGCTCTCAAATAAAACGAAGAAACACCTGTGTTTTCTTTCGGCTACCGGTATTAGAACCGGTAACCCGGTATTAAGATAAAAAAAATACCAAAAACTGGTATTGCTTTTGATCTACTATTGCAATCCCTAGTCGGACCTCTATTTAACGAAGTTGCTAAATCCCGAAAAGATGTTCGTTAAGTGGAAAATTCGTTAAATAGAGGTTTATCTTTTAATATATTTTAGAAAACCCCATAAAACAAACTTTTAATTCATGAACGCTATATATTACTTAAAAAGTAATTATTCAACTATTTTTGAAAATTAATATCTATTCATTTTATAAATCTTACCTATCAAAAAGAAATCTGCAGGAAAAAACAAAGAAGGAAAAACCACTATCTAGGAATAAATCTACTGTATTTTCAAAGCTTTAAAAAATAATTTCATTTTTCAAATTAATTAATTTTTTAACCACATTTTCTTAATTTAAGCCTACAAATAATTTAAAACGTACATTATTTTATGACCAGTAATTTTAAGCATACTCAACGAGTACTAGAAACGTCCTTAAAAATTTAATTACTGAAAAATTATGGCCATTTCATTGATCTAGGGGAGTTAGGCACCTGGTAAAATCAGTTTAAGGTTAGTTATCTCCATAAAATGTGCTAAAAGAGAAAGTAATTTGAAAAAAATATCCCGAAATATTTTTAAGATAGGGGAATCGAATTACAACAGAAAAAGTTCGAAGGCTATCTTTGCCGGAGCTTGAACTTAACGTGCTGCACATTTTAGAACAGAAAAAAAATGTCTCAATTTTTATGAAAATTTGTGACATTATAACTCATGCATTTGTTTATAATATAGTGTTTTTAAAATTATAAAATATTTAAAATTTTTTTTTTTTAACATGTAAAGGGATAGCTCATTTAGCATTACGATATTAGGAGAAAAAATGCGAAACACATTTTATAAAAGATAAAAGGTGTCAAAACTCGGATAAAAATGAGTAGTATGATAAAATAAGTGATTATCTGGATGGTCAAGCCAGAATATAATATTAATGCTTGAGTACTTTTTTATATCTGAACAAATATTTCAAACTGGGGTCCTATTCCTTAACATTAACCGAAGACAGCCTTATGCACTTCGCTATTTGGAGGTTATTTTACGAAGAAAATAGTAAAATGCTTTTGGTTTCAGGAAAAATTTCGTAAAATAGAGGTTCATTATATATAGAGGCCCGATTTTTTTTTTTTTAAATTTTAAATAATTTGATAATACATGTATATATATACAGTATACATAGGTATCAAAATGGAAAACACCCAGAAAGTTCTCTTATTAGGCTATATTAGTAAAAAATAAATACTTTCACCCCTATCTACTATGTTACTAAATACGATTTGAAAAGTACAAATTTATATCGGTAAATCGACGAAAGCATTTCCGGAATACTTTTGATTTCTATCTCTTAGTGAAAGAGTTTAAATTGCGACGGAGAAAAGAAACTTGATTGGATAGAAAAGGAAATAAATCGTTAACGAAAACTATCTTTCTTACTCATGCTGGTATAGAATGTTTGCGAAGTAAAAATTAACAGATCGTTAGAGATAATTAAATGCACCGGTAATTGTTGATGATCGACAAAAAAATTATTTAATGATGGTTAGTTTAGATGGGGTTAATGTTTTTGCAGCCGCATTTTTTCGTAAAATGCGGAAATTGAAAATTTGCCCGAGTAAAATAAGTAAGATAAATGCACGCTGCAAATGATTTACCGTGAAAATCCGTATTTAAGCCGAAAATTTGGGGAACTTTTTCAAAATTTCAAAAAATCCGCTTATCTCTGAATTAAACGTGTTTTAGGAACAACGTTTTTTAAGCGTTTTCCATTAGCCCTGCTCAAGCAATTTTAATTCTGCTGAGATGCTGTAATAAATTTATTACGTATTGTCGTAACAAGCCAAAGTGTTTGATAAAATTGTACTTTTCGATTATTCAAATAATATTTTTATTATTATTCAAAGTATACATTTATTATTATTCAAACTTTATTTTTATTTTTAATGTGCTTTGTATGTTTATGTATACGCTACACTTAATTTCTATTCAATTCTTATTATTATTTACAATTTCTATTGAAAATGCATTTTGTGTAAAATAATTAGTTTTACTGGCATGCCTTGTTCCAACATCATTGACTGTATTTATCTTTAGCACGATGGCAACATGTTGTTTTCTTCGAATTTTTGTGTAACACAATCTCTATAGAATGTTCAGTTCCTAAGCTGTCTCTCGCTAGGAGAGGTTCTCGCCGTACAAAGCTGCTGGCATTTGTTTAAATTCTTTTACGCTACATTAAAATTGTTAAGTTTTAAAAGAGTCATCATTAAGTAACTTTTGGCAGACGCAAAGTCCACGGCAACTTGCCAAGTAGACAATTCCGATATAGCATGGTCATCCGCCCTGAATTGGCAACCAAGGGCTTCGTTTCATATAATGTCACCAATACGATTGCGATAGTACATGGTTGAAACCGTCGCAGAAAAATACTGCAACGATTACCTGGACTGGAATCGATGCGTGAGAAGAAAAACGCTGTCACATACGAAGCCTAATTAGCCATCAATGAAACTAAATACTTAGCTTTCCAGGAAGGTGCAGGTTCATCAGAACCGAGTGTTACACGATGTGGTGAATTTCACTAAAGTGGAGAGCCCAGTACAAGTTTTTCAAGGGAAAAAAAGAACAATTTGTGGCGGTGGGATATCTATATAAACTAGCACCAACATCACGCGAAGATGATCGTTTTGGCGTGATTAGTTAAGTACTCGCGTTCGGAACGGAAGGTACCCAGAACGAACTTTCTTCCTACATTGGTGACCCTGGCCGTGCAAAAGAACGGCACCCTTCACGCGCCGCAGTCGTGGCGAAATCTATTCACCGTAAAAGCAACTAAGCCGTCAAACATTGACGCAAATAAGCCATTGCTTCTCAAAGTCGTCTCACACAAATGACGCAATCAAACCGTCACACACATGACGCAATTCTCAAAGTCGTCTCGCATGAATGACGCAACCCACCAAGTGATGCAACTGCTTACATGCTCGCCACGAGTATGGTATCGTTTGTTCACCTATTCGCCGAAACACTGGCAGGGGAGTATGTGGCGGTGTGATATCTATATGAACTAGTACCAACATCACGTGAAGACGATCGTTTTGGCGTGATTGGTTAAGTACTCACGTTCTTAACGGAAGATAAACAGAACGAATCTTCTTCCTACAAATTAAATAGAACTACATAATACACATGTCAATTATAGTTTTACATTTTGAGTAATGAGTATGAACAGTTGCATAATTTGTACAATGGGGGTTGGTCCCATAGGGGGGTAAGTATTCACCCCCCACACACCAGTTATTCTAAAAGAATAAAACCGTCACATGAATCATTCAAAGACAATATTTGCATCCGAGCTCACGAGTAGTTCGTAAAATTCCCATTCATTGGGTTGTTCGAATGCATAGAACCATCCAGAGTATGAAACATGGGTCCACTATCACGTGTCATGTTCGAATTTTTCTCCCTGCGCCTTTTCCATACAAAAAAAAAATGTCGTACAAAGTAAGAATAGCATAGATAGTATACAAATAAATAAATAAATTGGGGGGAAATTTAGCAACAGATACGGTTTCAAGAAATAAAACTATCGTCGTCAACTCGTCTGGAGTTTTCCTGTACATTAATTTGATTGGATAGTAATCCTCCCTTTAGACAACATATTCGCTCTTGTAGTGTCATGTTTGAAAATTATAAGATTCCCCCCCCTCCGCGATTCAGCTTATATAAGACTTCGAATTTTGGATAAGCTTTTAAAAGAAAAACGCGCTCTCTGTTTATACAAGGATCAATTTATACTTGGAAATATTCAGCACTTAATGTTAAATATAATTCACATAAGGCTCTGGGGAAAATATTTGGAAGAATACTCTAATATTATGTTTCGATTTCGCCTGATATAAACAGTTTCGGTTATTTTTATCTACAGCACATTTATGTTTTTCTATTTTATACCCGTACAGGATAATCAGTGCTTATATATATATATATATTTAATAAAATTCATATATTTTTGATACATTTTTAAAATACCTCTCTACACAAGGTTGTACTTTTGTTTAATATATTTTATAAATATTAACGCGCGCAGGTATTAAAATCATATTTTTTCTTTGTAATAAATTATTTATTTGTGGAGAGATTAGCCCAAGTATATAACATTTATTTTTGTGTTTCTATAATTATTTTTAACGTTTCATATTCTGCAAGATAATAAACTTAGTAATGCATAAAAATAATAACACAATTCTAATAAACAAACGAAGTAATATTCAATACGAATACAGATTCAATAAGTAGTTGCATGTAAAAAATAATATAATTCCATATTCAAAAAAAAATTAATTATTTTTATAGTAATAATTTGGAAAGAAATTAATAAAAAAAATGCTTGAATAAATAATTAAAATTGATGTTTCATTGATAAATAAGTTTTAAAAAAGTAGTTGAATAGTGAAATTTAACATTAAATTACCTCTTTTAAATTGTTTTATTACTAAAAGCAGATAACATGCAAATTTTAATATCTGCTGTTGAATATTTTAATTTTCATTTCTATAAATGGATTTAAAACGTCTCGTACTTGGATGGATTTTTTGTAAATGGATTTTTTTTGTTGTTTTAGTTGTTGTTATAGCGTTCGTACATTTTACATTTCAATTTATAAGGATTTTAACTTTTAAGTGTACATGCTTGTTTTGTCAGGTTGTGTCGCAAAGTAATTTTAATCTTAAGGTATTATAATTTTGAAGGGCATCGGAAATATAATGTTCTAAAATGACATTCCTTTTAGTATAGATCAAACTGAGCTTAAAAACAAGGTGATAGGTTTATCATTTTTTGTCATTAATTATGATTCTAATTTTCGTTATTTTCCTATATTTTAATTATTTGATCATTTTTGTTTGAGGGGTGAAAAACCGTTATATCGCATTTGTATATTAGATGACCTTCAAAAGTCAGAAAAAGTTTACTTTATTTGAAGATAGAAGGATTTGAGATTTTCCAATTATTTCACAATTCTTTTCTAAGTACAAGATTTTAAATACAACTATAAAAACAAAACAAAAAAATTTAATCCAAACCAATCCTTTCCTCTTTTAGAATTTTATCTGTTTTGATGAATGTTCAAAGCTGAGCCAAGAACAGAATTATAGGTTTTTTGAACTCTCAGCAGATTAGTAAGAGCTTAACTTGCTTTTTCTCCACTTAATAGTTGAGAAAATTTTACATTTGATGTAAGGTATTATAGCAATATATTTTATACATTTAAAAATACTTTCGCAATTCTATTTATGTTTAATTTATCTTTATTAATAAAAAATGAGAGCAATTGATTCATATGTTTATTTTTTGAAATCGGTTTTTTAGTGATGTTATTTTTTTTATTAAAGTCTCATTTTATGGTTTATAATAAAAGTTTCGTAAACAGAATAAAAAACAAAAATATTTAGTGCCTTTTTTGTTTCTCCGGTGCTGATATCGCCAAGCAGCCTTACAGGCGCGACGACACACAATATACATATAAAACAATGTTAATAATTGGTTTTATAAATGGTTTTTCATCTCTTTTAATGTATTACAAAAAATCTTTACTGATAAGAAAAACCCCTACTTGATTTGAAAATGTAGTTTTAAAAGGTTACCAACGGGAATATTCTTTTTGGCGTCGGTTATATCATTTTTGGCGATTTTATCACCAGCACCTTCGAAACGGAAAAGTACCAGATAACATATCTATTTTTAAAAACTGAACTCTTTACATGGAGGATTTTCAATGGTATTAAGGCTCGAATCTACTGCTTGACCAAACACCTGTGGCAGCGGTAGCCTAGTGGTCAAGGTAACGAATTCGTGACCAGCGTGTCATGAGTTCGTGGCTAGTACCGCTGAAGGCCCGCTGCGTAGAGGGGGATGCACGTTAAATCTGTCGAAGTTCAAACGTCTTGTTGGTGTAGTGTGGAAGTTAGGAGAAGGGGTGCCAGATCAGGTGCCATCCTCGTCAGCTGACCATGGTTCAAATTACGAGGTCCTTTGCCAAAAGCCTTCGAGTAGCTAAATTGTGCGACGTTAATATTCACTCACTCATTCTCTGAATTGTAAAAAGAATCATTCTGTTTTTTTTAAATGTTAAATCAGCTTTTCTAATTCTTTTTTTAAAAAATCCAGTTCTGTGACACGTAACACTAAAAAGAACGTTAGAATATCATTTTTATTAGTTATTAAGGAACTAAAACAGTACATTACATACCTCATTTTCTCCTACTTAAATACAATTAATATATCAAGGGAGCAATATTAACTTTTGGTAGAATCAAATATAAGTAATTTATTTATTTATTTTTAAGAAGGACAGAATGAGATGAGTCAATATCACAGTGTCAAGACTTAATTTAAATGAACCTTGATGGAAACAGAGTGACAATAAATAAATAAATAAGAAATCAAAGGAAAAAAGAAGAAAAATCCTTATTTAATATGACAGTGAATCAAGTTTAGAAAAAATTATTAGAAATGACTCGCATCAAGTAATAATCCTTCCGTTTCCATGGTTTTTGCCGCGGTATGTAAGTGTGACGTTTGGGGAAATTGATGGACAGCGTGAGAATTAAAAATAAATATAAAGTTATTTACAAGTTATTCAAACCATTGACAATTTCCATCCTACAGAAAATGTTGTTTGTGAAGGAGGAGGCATACACAACCGTTCTTTCCAGTAGCTTCAAAACGGACGCCTTCTCCACTGTCTTGTGATGGGGTGGTCGCCTCTTATATCTCAAATTATACTCGGGTTCCGGCTCGCAGGAATTATTGTCTTCTCACTGCCATCGGTTGTTAGTGCGATATCAAATGAAAGGTACCCGCGTATTTGAGGAACGAATGTGTGAAGATGGAAGGCGTAATGATATGAAAAAAGAAAAGTCGATTTATCTGCTGCAAGTTCTCAGCATTTAACGTTAGAGAAAAGAAATTACAAATCACCATTTAAGGTCAAAGCAATTTGTAAACCATGCAAGAATTTTTCATTCTGCAAATACTGGAGAAAAAAAAAGGTAATTAATGACCAAAGAATACATTAACAAAAAAATTTGAGAACCATTGAAGCTAATGTTTATATTATTTTCAAGTGGCTTTATGTTTCAGTTACCACATATTGAACTATCTATATGTGAATATTTACACCTCCCTCTAAAATACCAACCAATTAAGTCAAATAGATTTTAAAAAACTGATATATTCTCCTGTTTTTGGCTACTTTAAACCCAAAAATATTGTTGCACATCCAATGACTGAAAAATGTACAAATTTGTCTCCGGATTATTTTTTCACTATTATATGATTCGATGAATTTTAAATAATTCTTACATATCGTCGGTCTAATTATCAGACTGCGTAACTCCATCTGGAATGCTAATTTGATACAGTAAGGCTAGGCGCCAAGTTGTTTATGTTCTCCAAGATAGGCGCCAATATTACAATATAGTTTACTTTGATATTTTTATGGTACGATAATGTGGTTGCCATGGGGATAACGTATATTAGTGTTAGTTTTTTGTTTTTGTTTTTTTTCTTCCGCGGGATCTCTGCTCAGCAAAAGTAACACATTGCTACAATTTTGTGTAATGAACGCTTAAAATGGTGTAAATAATTTATATCTGGAAGTGTAATACATTAATATTACTTTCTGTTGTATTTATTTTATGTTAAAATCTTGCCACCACCTCTCCCTTCGAAATCTAGTTTAATTATGAAATAAAAAAAAGTAGTGATTACACTGATCGAGGAATAAATTAAAAGCGGGACGCGCACTGAGGCATGGCGTAAACAAAACAAAAGGATTAAGGACTCGTGCCAAAAAGCGCTTGGCGCGTTGCACTCCTATATCAAATCAGTAACACCGGTGGAGTTACGCAATCTGATAATTAGGCCAAAGATATGTTACCCAATTGAATAGCTAATTATAGGTGTTTAATTAGTATTTTACAGCCAAAATCTAATTATACATATAAATTATAAACATAATATACATAAGTTAATTCAAGACTTAATTTTATTAAACTGCTTGGGGAAAAAATAAATAAGAAGTAAATGAAAAAATTCTTGAGCAAAAAAATGGCAGCGAATTTAATTTAAAAGCTCTTGAGTTTTTTAAATTAAATCAGTCAGAGGGAAGACATCGAAATCAAATTATAATCCCCTCGAATCCAAAACTCCTTTACCACAGTATGCACGCTCTCAGCACTTAACATCAACAATTTCGAAAATAAATCCTTTATCGCCATTTAAGGTCATTATAATGTGTAGAATATGTTATTCAGCAAATGCGCGGGAAAAACAGTAGTAATTAATGACCGAAGAATACATTTACTGAAAAGTTGTAGATCCACTGATGCTAATGTTTACGTTTTTGTGCTGTTTCAGTTCCCGCATATTGGAATATCACTGAATTCTTACGCCTCCACTAAAAGACTACGCTACTAAGCAAAACAGATAAAAAAAAACCTTGTATTTTCCCCTTTTTTCGCTACTGTAAACTCAAAAACGCGGTGTCCCAAACCATTACTTTCAGATACGTATAGAATTTCAAATAATCCAGCACCCACTCCCCATCTTCCAATCTTCTTCAACACATGTTATTTCACCCAGTTCCTCTCCTGGCGTCGATGTCTTGCTGTTTTCAGAATGCTCATAAATAATTCCTTTTTATTCCACCGATCGACGTACTCATCATGCTGAGTTCAGTGATTTTTAATACGACGTTCTTCCCGGAGTGAAGTGGAAGTAAAGTGTAGGAGTCTGTACCAGACCGAGAGTGATTGTCTGTCATCTTTGGTTCGGCCGTTTTTTCGTTTTGTTGTGCTATCTATCCTAAACCTTCAGGCAGTGATTTCCAGCGGTGCTTGTAAGGTCACTTGGAATGAGTCATGTTGTTTCCTAAGGCAGAGTAACAGGTTGGTTTTAGTGTGATGGGGAAGCTTTGACACTGGCACCTATCTCGATATTTATGAAGGCACTTTTTTGTGTGTGGAGGAAAATGATTGGTAGATGGTGTTCAGTATGTGTGTGCTTCGAATAAAGGAAGCTTTTGGATTACATTTAAGTGTGTATCAAGATGTCTCCGTCCTCCGATACTTGTCGAGTTATGGGTTCGTCTGTAGTTAGGTATGTTTCTAGACTTTATTTAATCCTATTCTGAAATATGAGTTGATGACCTTTTAAGGGGCCTCAGGGGTGTTAAATTTCTCTAGAGGTCTGAAAATATAAACAATTTTCAAACAGGTATAATTCTTTTAAATTTAAATCAAATAATTCGAATTTTCTACACATTATTTATAAAGGAATGGGGCTTCAGAAAAGTATAAATGTTTAAAATATAATCATAATTTTAAAACTTATAAGCATATGAAAATGAAAAACTTTTCTATAAGGAATATTTATTAAGTTTTACGTTGCGCATGCTATTTTCTAAAATAGTAGCTTTAATTACCAGCTATAAGTTGATTAATAAAATTAAATGTAGTCTCATTACTCTGTAGCTATTTTTACATAAATAGAATAATAACTTCCATATTTTAATAAATAAAAAAAATACATTTTTTAAAAATATTTAAAAAATTGCAATCTTTTACAAATATTTTGAAATACAAAAGATATATAATACTAAAATTAGATAGAGCTTAAAGAGTGTGATGCATTTTATAATTCTATAAAGTTTTATACATTAGAGGTTACTATTTTAGAAAATAGCGTGCGCAACGCAAAAAATACAATATTTATCATAGAATTTTCATATGCTTATGATTTTTAAAATTATTATTATATTTTAAGCGTTTTATACTTTTCTGAAGCCCCATTCCTTTATAAGTAATGTGTAAAAGATTCGAATTATTTAATTTAAATATAAAAGAATTATATCTGTTTGAAAATTGTTTATATTTTCAGACCTCTAGAAAAATTTAACACCCCTGAGACCCCTCTGTGGCGTGCCAAACCAATCTACCAATATGATTCATCGTGCCACACAGTAGGATATTCCCGCTATAATGTATGTAAATTTACAGAATAGAGGACATAAATATAGATATTTACAGTTTTATTATGTATTAATTTTGCATCATTTAAAGATATTTCTTAGCATAAAAATAAACTGCATAAAATGCAACTAGTTTTTCAACGAAAATAATAAAATTTAAAATTTGCTTGTATTATATACTTTTAAAAATATTTACTAAAATAAGAAATAGATTATATCAGCGCTTCTCAAACTGTGGGGCGCGAGCATATCGAAACGTCAAAAATAAACCATTATTTTAAAATATTAATATATTGAAAGAAAACAACACAAAATATATTCTGACATAATAAAAAATAAAATACGCATTTACACCGATATAATATTTTTATAAATGTATCAGTAATGCACACTGTATTTGGTAATTTATTTAACAATACCAAGCTAAGAACAAGTTTAACAATTACCAGTGACTCCATGGGCTTGTCATATATAAAATTATATAAAAAAAAATGTAATACTGATCTTGATAACTTGTACGGTTTGTAATTAAATTCGTATTGTAGATTTACGTCGAAGTACATCATTATTATTGAATTCAATACGTTGTTATTGTTTGGATAGGGGAGGGTGCCGTGAAGAAAATTATGACTGAAAATTGGGTCGCAGGTATCGAAACTTTGAGAAGCACACTGGATATATTATATAAAATATAAGTATTTCCCTTCATTAGTGTTAAATAAAAAGATTGATAAAAGCTTTAATGTGAACCTAGCGCTTGTATCTCTCTGTTTTCATATCTTAAAAAATCAAGGGTATAATGTATGACTTTCGATTTCACACGATTCAGAGCAGTTAAACAATTTTTTCCCTTAAACAATTTCCTTCGAAGTATTTTTCATAAGAGGAAAGATTTTTTACTTAGATATGTAGAACCAAAAGAGAAAGCAGAGCATTTTCTCTTTTCAAGCAATTAAATCTATCTAGAAATGACATTCAATAATTTACAAAATAGCTGTAAATTTATATTTAGAATTATTTTTCTGATTTTTTTTGTAATTCCGTAAATGCCCATGATTCTAAAACGTTTGTCAAATAAGGTCCATTACAAACTTATCAATTTTTATCCACTCAAAAATTGGCAAATATGTTGAGTAGCGCAGAGTGCCGCCAAGAATTGTACCACGTGCCACATGTGGCACCCGCCCATAGGTTACCGACTTCTGTACTAGAATATGGGGGAAACTCTCTTAGTTTGAGTTAATGCTTAGAGCATAGGTTCTCAAAATGGTTCCTACAGACATCAAGGGTTCCTTGTGAAGGCTGAAGGGGGGTTCATGGACAATGTTTGGGAGCTGCGAAAGGTTTAATGCAATGTAAAAATATTTTTAACACATTTTCATTATTATGAATTAAAAATAAATTAGTAATGATTTTGATTGTTAAAAAAATGTGTAAGTAAAAATTAGAAATTTTAGAATAAAATTTTTATATAGGTCAGTGATTCTCAACCTTTTTTGTTGCGGTACACTTCTGACAATTCTAAAATTTGGCGGCACACTAACAATAAAATAATTTTAAAAAAGATTTTGCTAATCTAATACACTATGTAAAAAAGTTTAT
This sequence comes from Trichonephila inaurata madagascariensis, assembly GCA_019973955.1. Classification (NCBI taxonomy): domain Eukaryota; kingdom Metazoa; phylum Arthropoda; class Arachnida; order Araneae; family Nephilidae; genus Trichonephila; species Trichonephila inaurata. The sequence continues at coordinate 180,463 of BMAV01005746.1, read as the reverse complement.
GATTATAAATTTCAATGTTAAATAAAATAATATATACGACAAAGACAGTAAAATGTTTATTGAGTGATAAATTACAAATTAATTATACGAATACATTTAATGTAAAATTTGAGCTTGGTGATTTTTGATAATTTTGTTTGTATTTGGTTGTGAAAATGATAATTCCACTCTCATTTCATAATCTACATTTAGAAATCTCCATCTTTTTATTTTCGTTTTTGTATTTGTTAATGCTGAAAATCCGAATTCACTCAAATAAGATTTAGAAAATTGTAACATTTTTAAAGCGTTTATGACTGTTATGAGATAATCGCCTCTAAATTTAATCCAAAATCAATTAAGTGATTCTTCCGAAGGCTTTTAGTATAAATCTCGTTTATTACAGAGCGAAATTACTTTGCCCTTTTCCTTCAAAGTTAATTTATATACAGATGTATCCATTATCACAAATGAATTATGAACCCAATCAATTTTTTTATATCCTTCTACCCATGAAAGTATCAGTTAAATATACTACGCATACCCTTAGTTTATTTCTATAAAACGGCCAAATGATTCGGTTACGGATTTTATTTCTTTCACAGATCATAATTAATAATTTTAAAAATAAATTAGTTTTTTTTAAAAACAAACAAACTAAAAAACAAACTTTTCTCGTTAATCGAACTAAAAAGCAAAAAATAATTCTTAATATAAGCATAAAATGACTAACGAGAAAATTAATGTCATTGTGGTAATAGCGTGGGGTGCTTCAATATCGATTGTTATAATATCTCAATAGTTCTATTCCGAAATACAAAGTTAGCGTAAAACTGTAGAACAAGTACTCCACGCTGTTATCACAATGACATTAATTTGCTCGTTAATCATTTTATTCTTAAATTAACCCTCTGGACGGAACATCAGTTTTTTTTCCTCCCGCTTTTAGAAACATCCGTCTGACAGACCGGTACGGAATTTTTTGAGTTTTATTACCTTAAGGACTGTTTTAAATGTCTTTATCGCTCATGCAATTGAATAGAATTTTTAATATTTAAGTCTTTATGAGAGAGTGAGAGAGGCACACTATATTAATATATTTTTATCACAAGAATTGTGACCAGTATTTTTATAAAAACTGATTAGAAATTAATTATATTCATGTAAAAGTAATTGAAAATAATAATACCAAAAACGAAAAAAAAATATAGGAATATCCGTCTGATAGACGGTGATAGATAAGAAAAATCGCCAAGTACCACCAAGTGATCCTCTCATTGGGTAGAGTCTTAACTGAAGATGTCAAGGCAACCCACCCCCAAAATCACACCATAGTGTTATCAACAGGCATCAAAGCAAATCATCCCCGTCTGAGAGACGGATCCTCCGGTAAGAGGGTTAAGAATTATTTTTTGCTTTTTAATTCGATTAACAAGAAAAGTGTGTTTTTTTTTTTTTTTTTAGTTTTTTAAACTATCATTTATTCATTGAGGAATTAATCTTAAATGCGTCATTTTTTTAGAATCTGCAATACTCATTGGCATCATATCAGTGCGTCCATACGGCCTGGTTTGCAAAATGTAGGATTAGCAAACTAAAAGAAATCTGTAAGAGCTAAGTTTGAAATATTTAATGAGGAAGATGTGAAAAGTCACAACGATATTTTTCACTAAAAAGATAACTATTTGTATTTACCATGAGCGTTTTTGCTTAAGAGTTGTAACTTATCTTTTAGTCGCGCCAAATGTGGAAATGGGAAATCGTTAATCATGATGATCCTGATCCGAACAATGGAGCAAAATTATTAAATTATTGTATTGTCCTCCGTACTTCACAAGTGCGCAAAAATTTCGAATTAATCTGACCGTCTAATGAGGGTAAATTCGAGTTCAAAGATTCCGTTACATACAGGTGAAGCTAATAAAAGCATGTTAAAAAATTTTCGGCACAGTGGTTGAGAGTTACTGAAACGGGTTCATAAAGTACAAATAATGATAAGCACCTCAAGATGGAAGTCGGTCCGATCACGGGTAAGACTGTCTATGCAAGTTTAAATAGGAACGGAATCTCTCCGCTGTATGTTTATAACTTGTCTAAAATTTTGCTGTATAAAAGAGTCTTAGTCTTACAGTTGAGATTTGTTTTGATTTATAATCCCGAGATATGTGAAGTAAATGCAACGAATTTTCCTTAGTTTTCAACATAAAGCAGTATTATTCTTCGTATATTTACAAAGATAGCCATCCCGTTGGAAAAAATGTTTTTCTATATTTTAATGCAAAAGTTACAATCAGATTAAATATTACTTCACATATCATAATGTTTTATCATCAAAATTAAATATATAATTTTCTATTATGCATTGAGGTATAGTTATTTTACTTAGAGGTTCATGACCAAGGTTTTGGTATTAAAAGGGGTCCATGAGCATACTATTAAGAATGGGGACCACTGTGGCTTAGAACATGTAATTATTTAAAGAATCATTTTGAAGAATTATGTATTGCTATTGTAGATGTAAAAAACAATGGAAAATTTTATAACAAGATCTTTGATGATATTTTCAACACATATAAGTTGTTATAAATTTCATATTCAATGAAAAAGAATAAATATGAGTGTTATAAGTATGGTGAAAACACTTATATATATATTTTTTCGTATATGTGCATTCTATTGAATGCTTTTTTCATTGATAATGCTGTTCTAAAAGTTCATCAAAAATATATAATAAATTTCTGCATTACTGGATGCAAAATGACTTATACTAGATTGTACTAGACTATTTTTTTACTGTAACTAGATTCTAGATTGTAAATGACTTATACTATATTCACTTGTGTTTGAAAACAAATAAAATGGCTTCAATATAAGCTCTCTTTTTAATAATCGAAAATGTTTTGAAAAAAATACATCGAATTTTAATATATTCTGTCTGTATGCAGAGTGTATTAAATTTAGTTACACGAAAAATAGGGTAAATTTATATGACATTCATTCATTTTGACATTCTTTGTCTAAATTGTTCCTTTGATAAGTCTACTTTCTTCCTTTATGCTCTGCTTATAGTGTTCTGTTCTGTATGAAGAAACTTCGTATGGTGTATGCAATATCAGATATGCTTACGTATTTTGGTTTTTCCATCATTGTATTCCCACTTGTGCTTGTTTGAAGGCAATTTCTATGCTCCAGATGTGGGTTTCCAACAAAAATAACATATTCCCAATCTTTTGTTAGACGAGATGTGATCGTCACTGGATACATGTTGATCCTTTTTTCCATCTCTTTGTTAGAACTTTAATTTTTTTATGACTATATTCACCACTCTTTTATTCTCTTATTGAATGTATGTGTGTATATTTTCTAGTAAGTTATTGTATTGTTCGTATTTCAACAACATTTTCTTTTGTATTGAAATCTTTACTATGCATTCTACCACCTTTCAAACTTTGATATTTTAAAGTATAATTACTTAAAATATACATATAAATATATATATTTATTTACAGATTTCATAAATCAATTAATCAATTATGTTCGAACACATTAAATAATTATTTTATTCTTGAATGTGTGTGAATGTGAAGTTACTATTTACTTTTTGAATAATTTCTTTTATCGATAAACTTTTGTCCATTACTATGCAGTGGTGAGTATTTGTAAATGATTTGTATATGTCGCACAGTCGGAATAGTGGTTTGTGGTGCTGACTTCTGGGCCGAAGAGCCCGAGTTTGAATCCTGGAGAAGGCATGGATGAACGTAAACGTATAGTGCCTTTTTGGCATGAAGGCACTCCAAATATTCGAAGAGCCGAAAGTGCTCTCGCGAGGTTACTGGTAGTGAAAGACTCCTCAAAGAACGAATTGGGGTAAAACGGAACAAAATCGTACTGCCACTTGCATGGGGCTCAAAGCTGCAGCCAAATAACAGACGTAATTTAGGTTCCCTTGCCACGATGAATTTCGTGGGCCTTGATCTGATATTATTGCCCATTGGGTGCAATAAGCAACAACACAATTTGTATTTCAAAATGCAAACCTTCAAGATTATTTAAAATTTTGTACGATCAATGTTTGACGCTCTTAACCGTACTGAAACATTTCAACATAAGGGATAAGCTTGTTTTTCTGTGTAATCTTTTAAGTAAAGGCATATAGGAATTATATCCTAAAAAATGCTTAACAAACACAGCCGGGGTAGGCATTACGTCTGTAGGAGGAAGGTTCGTTCTGGGTACCTTCCGTTCCGAATGCGAGTACTTAACCCATCACGCCAAAACGATCGTCTTCGCGTGATGTTGGTACAAGTTCATATAGATATCACACCGCCACATACTCCCCTGCCAGTGTTTCGGCGTATAGGCGAACAAACGATACCATATTTGTGGCGAGCATGTAAGAAGTTGCGTCATTCGTGCGAGACGGCTTTGAGAATTGCGTCATGTGTGTGACGGTGTTGATTGCGTCATTTGTGTGAGATGACTTTTAGAAGTAACGGCTTATTTGCGTCAATGTTTGACGGCTTAGTTGCTTTTGTGGGGGATAGATGGCGCCATGACTGTGGCGCGTGAAGGGTGCGGTTCCTTTGCACGGCCAGGGTCACCAATGTAGAAGGAAGGTTCATTCTGGGTACCTTCCGTTCCGAACGCGAGTACTTAACCCATCACGCCACAACGATCGTCTTCGCGGGATGTTGGTACTAGTTCATATAGATATCACACCGCCACACGTCGATCGTGATCTACCGGTGGACTGCCAAGACATTTAGGTGGGACCACCTGAAGATTAACCATCCGTAATTGTATACCGAAACATCCAAGATCAGCTGACAGTATGCAGACTATATATAAGTCTTCAACTGACTATAACAAGGAAAACTAACTTTAGATCAATATGTTTTATTTTTAGTGTATTTTGAATTGTTTGAAAATAAATGTATCATTTGATATTATTATTTTTGTGCCTATTATTATTATGGTTATTTCTTGCATTTTGCTTTAAACGCAATTTTAAAGGGTTATTTTTTTTATTTTTGTTCTGTAGGTAAGTACATATATTCCGTATTTATTATTTAGTTAAAAAAATATTGTAGACCTTTTCCTTACCTCACCACATCTATGACACTGGGCAGTGGCGCACACAAGAAATTTTCAAGGGTGAGGGTCGAAGGGCTACCACTCTCGTATCGTACCCCAATACGCAGTCAAATATTTTTTTTTATTATTATTATTATTTTGCTGATTATTGGGAAAAAACAGTAAAAAACGAATTACTCAATAAATAATTAGCATTAATTAATAAAAAACATTAATAACAAATAATTAAATTATATGTACTATATTCATGAGTTTATAATCAATCGGGGGAAAAATCAAAGACTATGGGGGAGGATGCGGATCCATGGACCCTCCCCCACCTTGTGCTCGCCACTAAAGCTGAGTTGACCGCAACACCTTAAGAAATTAGAAGTAGCCCGCGCGCGCGTACCCTGGAAAAGTCTGCCCACCCCTGCAATACAGTACCTGGAATATTTGTTGTTTCTACAAGAGTTTTTGGTACAGCCCCTCAGTTACGTTTTGATTAACGCCATTAACTAACATAACACAAGAAATCTACTTTTTTGAAGAATTTTGCTTTCTTCAAGAATTCTTTTCCGCCGAGAAAAAAACAAAAAAAAAAGTCTGGTTTATCCAATTGAGATGCAAGCTTTACAAATGAGGAAGACAGAATTATGGTGATTGAGTGTTATAATAAAGTCTGGCGCGCCCTATTCAAATTTGACGCATACACAATGAGGCAGTTGATTCCGCAGTATCACTTCCTGGGCTCAGACACTCAAACTTTTCACATTTTTACTTAACTGTGTCAGTTATTTACAGGATATGGCTTCTCAAGTTTCCTTTTACAAACTCCTGAGGTTTTTCAGCAGAATTTAATTGGCCATTTTTTTTTCTCTTCTTTCTCACGCACGCCTTTTTTATTAATTCCCTTTGCGCTAATAAAAAAAAAATAACGAATGGGTGACATCTTGGCATTGACTCTTCTCACAAGTAGCTCTTGAATACTAAACATAAAACTTGAGGCACCCTTGACCTTGAGCCGTTTCGAGCAAACACGTTGGGAGTCGAAGGATAATTTAAGGCTGTCTTTATCGGAAAATTTAGCGATTTTCGAGGGTTTTGTGGGTTGGAGGTCGTTTGATGAAGCATGTTCTAAATAAGAAAAGGAGAAATTCTTGTGAACGACACTGTTATGAAGGACTCCTTAAGTTAATGCTTTGGCACTGATAAGGTGTCTGTATTTCACACTTTTTAAAATTGCTACATTGTACATTGTTTTAATGTCGCAGGGAAATTATGAAAACTTAGGGATATAATCAAATTCCTAAGGGATATGTGTTCATTTCATGGTAGGTGCTAAAATAAAAAGTCTTTGGTTCGTTTCCCTGAAGAAAGTAACTGATCAAATCCCTTAACTGTTTCAGTAAAAAGATGAAATGAACAAGTCAAGATATCCCATTTTCGCTTTTTACCGCTCCCCTTTAACCCAAGGGCTCTTAACCTTATTCCTCTTCTGGACACATCTGACAAACAGAAAACTGCTGGTGGGCGCAGTTAAAACAAGTAATATAAAAAAATAGTTTTTAAGTCAATTCCTACTTAGATCAACAACGAAAAAATTTATTTTAGCTTTTTTTTTATTAAATAGTTACAATTAATATAAATATGTATATACATAGGACAGAATCACAACATTAAGTGGTCATTAGTTTTTTTTAATTATCATTAAAGTATCGTATTGTCCTTTTAATTTCAGTCCAACTAAATGCTTTAACGCGTGAGAAAAAAACCATTTCAAGTTTTGACACAAGTCGCCAAAAGGGTCGTTAAGTCGCCAACGTGGCTGTATTTGTAATTCTTTAAATAATTAATTTTAATCAATTAATTTTTATTAATTATAATTAAATTATTGTATTGTCATCCAAAATGATCCTGTATATAAAAGTTCAGCTCAATTCAGAGCTTTAAAATGTATTTTATTAACGATTGAAAATTCCACCAAGATAAATAAATAAATATACAAATATATAAATAAATAAACATATAGCGAGACAGTGCGAGCTAATAGTGTAGGAATTGAAAAAAAGTATAACTCCTATTCTTAATATTTCTTTATTTCATTGCAATCATAAGCATCATAAACAACATCCTACGCTAAAAAAGTAAAAAATTCAAAATAGTTACATTAAATGCGATTTTTAGCATTGCATATTATCCACTAATTTTTCAAAGTCAGGCGTGTAACATGATACTCCCAATCATGGAGCATCTTCGAGACTCTGCTATTGTTAAGTCAAGATCTGATTGTTGATTTAATTGTCTTCATTGTTGAAAACAAAATTCACATAAATATGTGGAACCGAAACAGGATCGTGGTGGGCCACGGGTTGGCCATTGTGGATAGTAATATAGAAAATAGTAGACAATCGGGGGCGCATAAAAATAACTCCGTGGGTACAGGGTTAACAACCCCTGCTTTAATCCATTCCACTCCCCTCCAGCATCCTTGCCGGCAAGTACCCTAACATTATGCGAGGAAGATGGCGTGCATTTCTTATAATTATTTTCTGCATTTCGAGTATTTTTTAAATACCTACCTATCTAAAAATGGGTTCAAATGTGTGTAAAAATCTGACCAAATTTGTATCTGAAGAACATTACATAAAATTTACATTTATGAAAAAATTTTCAAAACTTTACTAAAAAATGCTTTTTTTTTAAAAAAAATATCAGCTTAAGTATTTATTTCTGTTTTGTTAATTACTTTTGAATAAATAATTTGTGTATGTCAATGACTATTGTATTACTTAATCTACGTTTTTCTCTAAAGCCTGAAATTTGATCAAATTGTTGACTTTCTTCAGGGAAACGATTCAAAGAGTATTTATTTCAACATTCGTGAATTGATCAAATCCGCATTTTCATCATTTCCCTGCGACATTGGTACCTGGAAATCTCTTCATGAAAAATGTGTGTACGGCTGAAAGTATACGTCAGTGTTTTTTCTAATATTACATCAGTGGTGTAGTTTGTGAAACATCTACATGTGGTACCACTGGCGTAGCTAGCTATGAAGAGGCCCTGTATGGAAAATCCTAAGGGGCCCTTTTTTAAAAATGTGAACCCAGTTACTGACACTGTAGTAACACATGTTGGGGCCCCTGTAGCTTGGAGGGGGCCGTATCATTGATACGGCGGTAGCCATGATCCTGTGTGGTATACAGAACAAAATAAGCTATTAGAATCTGATATAATTTCTTTTATTAACATGTTGCGGAGGTCCAAAGTTAGTAACAATTAGAATGTTAATCTCTGATATGTGTGAGAAAATTGTTTTTCGTACTTCCTGGAAGGTTTCTTCAGTTTCCAAAAGCGATGAAGGCTGGGCAAATCGTTTTCGCACTGAAAGATTCATTATCTGTATATACACGAGTGTAGAAGAGCGACTCACTCAATCACGCACTTACTCACTCATCACGAAATCTCCGGAACTATAAAACCTATAGTCTTGAAAATTGGGACACATTTTATTTTTATTCAATAGAGATCCGTTAAGAACAGGTTTTACGAAAATTGCACCAAACGGGAGTGATGAGAGGTTAAGGGGACGTTACACGTGATATATTAGGTTGGGGGGTTGGAATCCATTATTTTTGGATGAAATTCAAGACTTTATTTAGCATATTTCGGATTGTCCGATTTGGGTCAAATATGCACCGTTTTGTTGTACAATTTGTTGCCATTTTAAAGGTAGCTTCATAATAAATCTCTCATAAAAGCCTTTCTCCTTATTGGCGAAAAACTCTAGTAATCGATTTTCTCAATCTTCTCTTGATCCCTATTTCTAATCACTCAGGAAGTTTTGCAATGCGAGAAAAAGGTGGTAATCACTTGGTTCCAGGTCCAGACTATATGGTGGATGCATTAAAAATTTCCAACCAAGCTCCCAGAGTTTCTGGCAAGTCACTACAGACGTGTGTGGCCCGGCGATGTCCTAATGGAACACAACCCCTCTTCTGTTGGCCGATTCTGGCCGTTTCTGGTCAATCGCTAGCTTCAAATGGTCCAGTCGTTGATAGTAGATCTCTTAGTTTAGTGTTTGACCATACAGAAGCTACTCATAATAAATTATTTCCTTCCAGTCCCACCAAATACACAGTAGAATCTTCCTGGATATATGTCCGGGTTTGGCCACCGTTTGTGCTGCTTAACCGCGCTTTGACCACGATTGTTTTCGCAAAATATTGTCATATGTGACCCATTTCTCATCCCCAGTCACCATCCGTTTAAGAAATGGGTCGATTTCATTTTATTTGACCAGGGCTTCGCAGATAAAAATTCGATCTATCATGTTTTTTGGTGTTGCACCCAAACATCGAGCTTCTTTTTGAATCCAACTTTGTTCAAATGGCTTAAAACTGTTTTATGGTCGATTTTTAGCTCCTGGGTGATGCTATAACTAATAATATGCAGGTCAACTTGGATTATTTCTGTGATTTGATAGACATTTTCGACGACGGGCCTGCCTGTGTGAGGTGCATTTTTAACATCAAAAATGCCTGAACGGAATCGGCGAAACCAAAATTACACGTAATTAGCTGTTATAGTATCGGCACCATAAACACCACTCACAATTTCAGCCACCTGGCTTGCATTTTTCCCTTTATCAAAGAAAAACTGTAAAATGTACCGAATTTACTCTTTGTTGTGACTTCCATTTTTAACACCCTGTAACTCACAACTGAATAAACCAAACAAAAAATAGCAAAAGAATTTTTCTTGTGTGAAATGTCACGTTGACAACGAGCATAAATTTGAAATCGTTTGATCTGTACTTCACGAGATATCGACACTACAGCCATCTACCGAAAAAATAAGGGATTTCTTTTACCCCAAACTAATATATATATATATATATAATTTTTCAACTATTTGGCCAGCAGACACCAAATATGGTTAGCATGGCTCTTGTTCGGTAGAGATCCGATAAGAACGACTTTTACGGAGATTGACTCCCAAAGGAGTTTGTGGGGTCATTAAGGATAAAAATTCCCGTTGTTCATCTATTTGACTTATAAACTTAAAATTTGGTAAGCATGTTTCTTTTGTTGTATAGTGATCCACTAAGAACATGTTTTGTGGAAATTGACTACCAGTGTGTTGAGAAGGGGGTGTTATACATAAAAATTCCCTTTTTTTTCTATCGTTAGACCTACAGGCTAGAAATTTAGTAAATATCTTTTTTGTTGTTTTATTGTGTGAAGAAATACATTAAAAAAGGGCTTACAATAATCGACCCCCAAATGGTGCTGTGAAGTCATATGGCTGGAAAAAATTCCTGTTTTTCAATTACCAAGTCTACTGACTTGAAATTTGGCAAACATTGTTTCTTTTAATGAGTAGAGATCCGATAAGAATGGTTTCATGGCAATCAGCTCCTAAAAAAGATTGCGGGGGTGTATAAATAAAGAATTCCCTTTTTTTAATTATTGGCTATGCAGTCTTGAAATTTGACAAGCGTGTTTCATTTAGTGAGTAGAGATTCGCCAAGAGAGAATGGATTTTATAGAAATTGATTTCATATTTTGTACGTGTATTTATTATATATACCTAATTCTTTTTTATTAGGAAGCTTTCTGGATACATTTGTTTTTAACATATCAAAAAAGTCAGCTCAAATGTCTGAAAAGATAGTTGTCATGTTTTAGGTTTGTATGTAATTTTGGGGGGAGATAATTCCGACAATATGTTTTCGAAAGTACACTAGTATTTTTTCTTTGATGCCTAGAAAGATTTAAAAAAAAATTAACAATTATTTATTAAAATGTCGGATCTCATTGTTGATACAAGTCTGTCTCAATGACAAAAATGGTTTACAAAAAAAGAAGGGGGGAGGGGGGACGTTCCAGAAAGGATTTATTAGAATGCTTCAGATTATTATAGTGACCATGAACTATAGTAATATTAAGCCGTGGTTTTTCCCAGCCATTACAAATCATGTAATTCTTTTTAAATGTAACTTGAAACTAAAATCATGTATTGAACCGTTACGAGTTATCAACAGCGCTTGAAATAGGGGATTTTTTGCCACTTTTTATAATAGTTCATATCTGAAAAACACACGCTGTCTAGCAAAACTCGAGCCCTTACACATTCTTCATTAATTAATTATTAATTCATTAATTAATAAGCATCGAGCTGTAATTCCTTTTTTTATTTATTAAAGAACATCTTGTTTCTCAATAAATACAATTAACAACGATTTATTACTTAATTTACAGGCACAAATCAAGTCCCTAATTTACAACCTATAATTAAGTATTCAAGAAATGAATAATTATAGTTTTAATTATGAACTTTCTGTCTCCCACTTTTATAACAGTAATATCGGTTTTTCAATTATCATAAAAAGCCTTCAGTGAGCTTATGCTAAATGCATTAATTCATAAACAAAAGGGTTTTTTTCGCTTAATTTAACTCACGTATGACATTATCAGTTAAGTATTAATAATAATTTTATAAAAACAAATAGTTATAAGAGATATTTGCTGTATTTATAACCACAGAGTATATAAATGGATATCTCATAAAACATATTTATTTAATTGCTTTTCAAATTACATTGCACTGGTCTTGATGGTTAAACAATATATCCAGAAAATATAAAAAAGCTAACTGCATTTAATTTATCAAAATAATTATAGTAACTTTTCAATTAATTTACATCCCACCAATTTGAATTAAATAATAAATGCTTTCAAGCTAAATTTTGTAGCAGTATTCTTCCTTTAGTTGTAAATCAATTTTAAGCCAGATATTTCTTTTATAAGTGTTTTCAAGAATTCAGACAGACGGTCTTTGTTGTGATTTTACATGCCCTCTCCTCCTCCCACCCCCCTTTCGCTAGAAGTCGTATAAAAGGTCTGTTGTCTTAAAAGTACTGTATTTTTAAAGGGACTTAAACTTTCTTATATTTTTGATTTGTTATTCTCTGTTGTTGCGGTTTATGTTTTTGTTAGTTTGCTGCTAATTTTGTTTCCAAAGCCATTTATAGTTGCATTTTTGCTTGTTTTGCTTCGATCACTTGTCACAAAAGCCTTATGGCTATTTTTTTTTTTCTTTTTTAAAGTCACTAACAAATCTGTTTAGAGATTCAGTTTTTTTTTTAAATGATGTCTTAAAAACTCTTTTGACACTCCTTAAAAGATGTGAATTTGAGAAGGGAACAAATTTAAAAAATAATAGCACTCTTTATGTGTTTTAAAAGCATTTTTCTAGAGATTTAATCTTCTCAAAATATATTTATGCTTACATTTTTTAAATAGTTTAAATTTTGAGCTAAGCATTTATGAAATTTTTATTTAAGTACATTTTATTAAAGCTTGAAAATGTTTTCTTTTTTTTAAAAAAACAGTTTTTTTTTTATTGTTTAATGAGTTTTGGTTAATTCAATAACCAAGAGAGTTTGCAAAATCAAAACTAAATCTGTCGAAGATGATTACACGAAAAAAAAAGATGTTATACATAACTAAATAATCCTCTTCTAACTGTATGGTTTTCTTTTTTTTATTTTTGCTGTACTTCTTCATAAAAAACGCTTTTCCTTTCCCATTTGTTTTACCCTTCTAGAAATGAGCTCAGATTCATTTACCGAACCTGATTTATGCAAATATTTAAAAGAAGGAAGTGTGTGAACTGCAGCTTCTACCTGTAATATATAAAGTTTTGCTCCTAAGTAGTGGCTAGAAGAAAAATGAGAAATAAGTTAAATTTATGTATATATATATATATATACCGTTGTAATATTTATATATCTTCTTACAATAGTTAAATTAACATACTTCTATAAATAAATTAAAATATGTAAATATAAATTAAGATACATGTGTTGCTTAAATTTATGTATATGTTGTATTATTTAGTTTTAATTTGAATTTTTTAGTCGATTCCCCCCCCCTTCAACTGGAGGCTTACACTTGCAAGCAGAGAATTTGTAACATAATCGCATAAATAAAAGCATTTATTTATTTGAATTGTAAAATAAAAGACTCTAGTACACATCAATCGTCTAAGTCGATAGCTTTGGAATTTTCATGAACTGTAGACATTTTGTTAGTAAATAAAAGAAACAGATCTACTTACAACATTGTGTAGATCTGAAGAGAGTTTTGAGTTTTGAGTTGTTCTCGCAATATGATTATTATTTAAAGTATACAAGGCCTAACTCACCAATTCAAATGCAACATGGTGTTTTTTACCGCAACAGCTTAAGTAAATTTGACAAGAAAAAGAAGAAAAATACTTGCGAAATATATGTAAATAAACTCTTTAATTAGTTATTTTGATTAATTTTGACTGCAAGTTGAATTTCATGTCAACCACAATTTTCCAGTAATTATTTTACTTAAATTCATTATATCTTAGTACGAATCATTCATCAAGATCTTCATTCGCGACATACGATTTCAAACAGCCTCAGAGGAAGTCGTGTGCCGTCAGAGTTGAAGTCAAGAGGTCAGTGCTAAAAAATGTTTCCGGGATATATTTTTGCGTCAAGGCGCGGTGACCTTTCCTTCACTGCTCACTCTTCAGTTCTGAAAATGCGCGGTTAATGGAACCGCTTTTAGACGAAAAATAAATGCTAGAAGCTAAAACACAAATGAGAATTCTGTATAAAGGAGTCACAGTGGGATTCAATTGAACGAACTTGGTCAAAAAATCAAATTTATTTTTTTAGCCTAAATTTTTCTTTACATCTTGTTTATTATCTCAAAAAATTTGAAAGCTCCATGTTAAAAAAGAGAGAGAGATACATTAACTATAGCGTTCGTTTTTATTTACATTCCATTACCAAATAAAAACTCTCATCTGATTTGTCTCAGAAAGAAAGAAAAAATCCCTTGATTTCATCATTTTAAATGCTAAGACTTTTTTCCCATCTTGTTAAATGGTTTGATATTTTTTCTAACTACTGTGCCATAAATAAATGTAATAAAAATTGGTTTGCGTTTTTTAATCCAAGCAATACTTATTTTGTTAAAAAATAGTTAAATTTAGAATGTATGCATTTTTTAAGAAATTTTCAATAAGCATTGAAAAAAAAAGTTTCTTACAAATATCAAACATGTTATCACAAAAGCCATACCAACTTTAGTTGTATATAGTTCGACATACTTGTAAATCAAATTACATGTGTGGAGATCAATTATTGTAGAAGGAGTACCGTTTTTAAACCACTTCATGAATTTTTAAATATTTCTTTAAAATATTAAATGAAAGCCATTTTTTTATTTTATTTTTGCAAAGCTAATTTTAACAAGAAAAATCAACCTGATTTAAAATTTTGTAAAATTCTTTTGAAATATTCCTGATTTATAGGGATTAAAATGGTTTTCCCCTCATGTAATAGGAACTTTGAGGGCCTCTTAAACATTTGACAGTATAACATTTTCTACTGTCTACTTTTTTTAAATTTTATTTTCGCAAAGCTGATTTCACCAACAAATTTAACTTGTATTCAAAATTTTGAAAAATTCTTTTGAAATCTTCCTAGTTTAGAGAATAAAATGATTCCCCCTCATGTAAAAATACATTTTGATTATATTTAAACATTTACTGTATAAAATTTTCTTTTCAGCAATTTTCATAAGTGTTTTATGGATAAGCAGATAAATTCTGAGAAAATTTTTTAGAATTCTTAAGGGGTACAAAAACTGGTAAAACATTTGTCACAAGAGAAATATAAATACTAAAAGAAGTAGACATATAAAGATATTTTAAGATTGTTTGAATTTTTCATGACATGTTTAAGAACCGTGCTAAAAAAAAAACTACTTAAAAATGTCCTTGTTTACATTTCTAATAGTTAAACGTTGCACTACGAAAATGTAAGTACACCTTATAAAGTTGATATTTATGAAAAAGTGTAATGAAGTTCAAAAATTATAACAAAAAATATCCTTTTCCTTTACTTGAACATTCAAGAAATAACTCAAAATAGTATTTTCCCTTAAGTTACAGTTAAACTTTTAAAAAAATAAATAAAAAATATCTTATTTTGATAATGCTGTGAGAAAAATAACAATTTTAAACATCTCCTATCTACAAAATCATTGCAAATAGTTACTCTTCTTGCAATATAATTCTCACTTTCTCTTATCGTCTAGTAAGTCTGAGACATATTCCATGAACTGCGTCGCTTCATTCTTCGTTTTAAATGGTTCCACGACTGGAATTGGGTAACAGCGTTCTGTAGGGAAAACTAAATAGTCTTGTTAGCGGAGCGCATGTGAAAATACTTATTTGTGTCCCTCTCATCTAATTTACGCGTGTTTCCCTGTCACTAAAGTTTGCGCTGAGATAAAGTTTCGCTTGACCTCTAAGGAAGAAGTTATCTTCCTCTAAGATCGCAGTGAGGCCATCTGTGGAATAGTGACAGATGGGTTGAGGTCTACTTTGAATATTCCATGACTGTGTAAAGGGATATATGTGTATAACCAGCGCAGGGAGATAGGATTTCTCTAGTCTCGTATTTATTGCATGGTTGATAAAAAAATTACTAAAAAAATAAATTTGAGTATTTTTTTAGCAAAGCTGTAAATGCGGGTATTTAAGCGTTTTTTTAGAACAGTAACATTAGTGTTTGGGGATTTGAACAAAGATCAGCCATAGTAACTTTAACATAATCTTATTACTAATTTTACTTAACCAACCAACACAATTAAAGGGAGAGAATGCAATCAATATGAAACCCGGTTGAGCAATCACATAGGACTAACATATAAATAAAAGTACTTATCTGAATCCTGGAGCGCTCTTGAATCTTACGTTTGAATTATCTTTAGATATCTTGCTTAACTATACGACCTCCGGTCGCAATCTTATTCTCAATTCAATCTCAACTTTTCAGCCGTCAACTATGAACTATCAACCATCCTCGCGTACTCTAATACCAACGTTTAAATAGAAGTACTCCTTTGCCTAAATCTCTTATGCTTCTTCGCCGGGGAAGTTTTTCAATTGAACTCACAATTAAAAAGCATAA
This sequence comes from Trichonephila inaurata madagascariensis, assembly GCA_019973955.1. Classification (NCBI taxonomy): domain Eukaryota; kingdom Metazoa; phylum Arthropoda; class Arachnida; order Araneae; family Nephilidae; genus Trichonephila; species Trichonephila inaurata. The sequence goes on along the minus strand of BMAV01005746.1, from coordinate 164,379 downwards.
TTTTACCCAATAGGATTAGTAGAAAATTCGCGGATAGACCCATTACAAAGTTTCGTTTGTGATTTCATTTCATAATTTAAAGTTTAATAATTTGAGGTACCCGAGACTTTGGAATGACCATATCCCAACGAAAATAAATTTTTTTATATATATTTTTATTTTATTGGATAAAACAGTGGTTCTTACATTATGGTCCACAAACTCTGGGGGTCCCCCAACGCTTTTTTAGGAGTCCGCGAAGGCTTCTCATTTAGTGTCTGGAGATTTCCCTCTTTTAAAAAGAAAATTGAAAGATGTGCCAACTTAGACTTGATCACTAAATTGCCCTCAAGGAACCTTTAAATCACTCAGCCATATGTTAGGAGTCAGGGTGGAAGGCTCAAAATCTTGGGAGTCTGCAATGTCAGGTTGATACATAAGGCGGGGGGAGAGGGACACGGCAATCCAAAGTTTAAGAATCGATGGAATAGAGCTGTGGCATTCAAATGTTTTCCATTGAGGGAACCTGGAGGTGTGTTTTCGAGGAACCCATTTCACACACATATTCTTAGAAGAATATATCTTAAAATAATATTTAAAGTAAATCAATATGTGCTATATAGATACTTTATGTATTGTATATATTAATATAATATAAATATATTTACTCATTAATAATATTAATTAGTGCTTCATGTATCACCTACCCATGCACTTTTTATATTACATTTTTTTACACAATTTTTTGAAGTCAAGGTTTATAGAAATTACTTACAGTCACAATTAATATTTTGTGTCTAATTTATTTTTAAATTTTGTTTTTGTTCTCACACATGTTGAGGCGTGTTTTCACTTAAATACATTATTCAGTATGCTATAAAAATGTTTATTGCTGAGTGAGATATACTGTGAATTTTGCATAAATTAGCACAACCTAAATTTTAGAGAAGCTGTTCCAGATTAAATTTAGATTTTAACGTCGAATCTGTTGATATGTCGATAAGTTGTTCCCCTCCCTTCATTAGTAAATCTTCTCATTTATTGTATATACTTTTGTTGTATTTTAATAAAAGTTAAAAATTATTTTACACAAAATATATAAAGCTTTTAGGTATAAATAAAATTTCAAATTTTAATGAAAGTTTTATTTATTTATGTATTCTCATGGCCATACAAAAACCATCGAGAAAGAACGTGAACCCCTTTTGCATATTGTCGGTCTAATTATCAGACTGCGTAACTCCATCTGGGATGCTAATTTGATACAGTAGGGCTAGGCGCCAAATTGTTGTTTATGTTCGTTAAGATAGGCGATAATATCACAATAGGGTTTACTTTGATATTTTTAACGTGCGATAATGTGGTTGTCATGGAAATAACGTATATTAGCGTTAGTTTTTTGTTTTTTTTTTCCGCGGGATCTCTGCTCAACAAAAGTAACACATTGTTACAAACTGTGTGTAATGAACGCTTAAAATAGTGTAAATAATTTATATCTGGATGTGTAATATATTAATATTACTTTCTGTTGTATTTAATTTATGTTAAAATCTTGGCAGCACCTCTCCCTTCGAAATCTAGTTTTATTATGAAATAAAAAAAAAGTAGTGATTACACTGACCGAAGAATAAATTAAAAGCGGAGCGCACTGAGGCATGGCGTAGACAAAACAAAAGGATTAAGGAATCGCGCCAAAAAGCGCTTGGAGCGTTGCACTCCTATATCGAATCAGTAACACCGGTGGAGTTACGCAGTCTGATAACTAGGCCGACGATATACATTTATAATTTTCTTTTCTATATTTTACTTTGACTCGTGGAACTCCAGGGTTCCTTAGAGCACAGTTTGAAGACTACTGGAATAGAGCAATCTTTTGACCTTATAAAACATATATTATTTTGTTTCTACGTTGCTTACAGTCCGAGTTACAATTAATTACAAAAAATTTTAAAAACTTGTGAAGTGGGCGGGGGGGGGGGGGGGGGGGGGGGGGGGGTTGGGGGTGGGGAGGAGCTAGAGGTGTAGGAATAAATGAACTATAGAAGTTTACATGATCTTAATATGACTTTACTAAGACCTTAAACTTAAACCTCTAACAGATTAGATAATAATTATATATGTGAGAAAATCTACGGTGGATAAACACACAAATATATATAATACAGAAATAGCTTAACCCGGACCACTATCAATAACAAACTCGCCTAAGCTCAATTATAATTCTTCGCGATTCGGTTACCAATGCCACCGTTTTCCATGTAGACGAGCGTATTTTGATTTTTTTTCAGGAGGAGAAGAAAAGGGAAAAACAAGCTAACATCCTCTGAAATAAGCACCGTAAAATCCGGCGTAAAACGCGCACCGCCGTATAACGCGCACTTATACTTTCAAGCTGCAATTTTTTAATTTTTAGGTATAATCGCCGTATAACGCGCACCCCCTTTTTTACGAAGAAACCTGAAATGTTTATGCGCAGTGCTCTAGTATTTTGAAATAGTTTATTCGAGGTATTATTCCAAGTTTCAGAAAAAAATAGTATACTTCTAGAACTACAACCCTTTAAGTTCATAAGAAATTTCATTTTAGTAAACAGTATTTCAATATGTGCAGAAGTCTAATTTTTTCTATATCATCTTTTTTTTTTAATTTTTAAAGCTATTGTTTTTATAGCCGGCGTACACCCCCCCCCCCCCAATACTTCGATCTCATTTTGTGTATTAAAAGTGTGCGCTATATGCCGGATTTTAAGGTATTTATGTATAATTTCTTGTGTGTTCCAAGATATTTGAATATATATATTTCATACGTAATTTTAGCATACTTACAGTATTGTTTTACGTCTTTCTTAAAAAATACGATCTTTTTTATGTTTGATTTTATATTATATAACATTCAAATTAATCATATTTTCTTTTCTTTTCAGGTAAGTTATATATTCCTGATGGATTATTATTGTCATTACATCTTACGTGAGTCATCAGAGTTTATTTGTATTTTTGTCATTAGTTCTCGTTTTTATACCCGGTGTATAACGCGCACTCGTTCACTTCGACCTTAATTTTTGTGTTAAAAGTGCGCGTTATACGCCGGATTTTACGGTAAATCCTTCCCAAACACTGTAAAGGTACTCTTATTACATTCCAAAGTCTTCGGAATAATTTTATGGATAGCACTGCACAGAAAAGATCGTACTTCGGAAAGAGGTATATATATATACGTCCGGGGAAATTAACGCTTTGGCTGAGCGAGAAGTTTATATACGCCAGTGGCATTTAAGAGGCTAAAGTCGTACTGAAGCTTTATCGTCAAAATATAGTATTAGTGAATTCAATACATTGTTATTGTATGAGGAGGGCGCGATGAAAATTATGATTGAACATTGGGTCGCGTATATTGAAAGTTTGAGAAGCACTGGTGTACTTACTTTATGTATAAAAATGAATACATAATGTATATCTTTTTTTTTATTAATACTTATATATAACGATATTAATTTATTACTTTTTTCTTTAACTACTTTAAAAAATTTTTAAAAAATTGCGAAAATTTCACTTAAAAACTGTGATTTTTGTAACAAACATTAAAATATTTAGTGGCATTACAAGTTTTTGAAATTGAATCGATGAAGGATTGATTAATAATTTCCTCTTCCATTAAATAAAACTATAAAATAATTACAAATTAAAAGAGTTAAGGTGTTTTCTTTCTTACAGTAGCCATGCTTTTATTTAAAGTAATTAACACAGTATGTGATGAGATCAAGATTTAAAATGAATTGCTAATCCTTATTTAATTAATGTCATGATTAATTATTTAAGTGTGGTGTTGTTTTAATTAATACCTAATATTTTCTTTTAAATTCGGAATTTCTTTGCTGTTTGCGGCTAAACCAGGGATTCACAAAATCACATGGGGAACTTTAGGAAAGCTATTAATGATCATAAAACCACAATTTAAAAACAAGTAATCTATATAAAAAAATAAATTTAACTCTTACTTAGATCAACAAAGAAAAATTTTACTTTAGCTACTTTTTATTAACAAGTTACAATTAATATAAATATGTATATACATATGACAGAATCACAACATTAACAATCGCGGATATAAAATTTCGGTTCAATTGAATGCTTTAAAAAGTGAGAAAAAAAAAACTTTTCAAGTTTTGACACAAGTCGCCAAAAATGATGCCAACGTAGCTGTGTATTTATGATTCTTTAAATAATTAGTTTTAATCAATTAATTTTTATTAATTATAATTAAATTATTGTATTGCCATCCAAAATAATCTTCTATATGAAATTTCAGATCAGTTGAGCGCTTTAAAATGTTTTTTATTAACGATGGAAAATTCCACCTAGTAATAATAGAAATATAATTCCAAATAAATAAATATATAGAGAGTGTGAGATAATAGTAGGAATTGAAAAAGAAAATTAAAATATTAAACTCATGAAACATATTTTTTTTAAAATTAACATTTTCTTAAGTCACCAAGGGAGTTATTGACCAAGGACTTCATTTTAAAATCTCATCAAGTGACGATGATGAAACTTGATCTCTGACACTTCCCTGTCCTAATTCCCACCTTATGTCATGTGACTACTTTGATATATATATACAAATAATGTATACATAAACTGATACTCTTTCAACGGTCCATGAGGGCCAGGGTCTACTGTGCCCATCCCAGTATACGTGACCATTGGCATGAGCAGATGTCCCGATCAGGTGGCCAGTCTGAAGCGATACCCCAGTGTTTAAGACCCGGAATAGAACCTGGACCCGTGGTTTGGAAGCGTATTGCGGTTCCACAGCATGAAAGAATATATATATATATATATATATATATATATAATATTCTTTTGGTTTTAATATGTATATGTACATAATATATATATATATATATATATATATATATGTGTAATATTTCTCTCTAGCACCCTTTAAATTAACTCTTGTTTAATAATCTTTAAATAAGCTTTTAATTCTTTGGTTCAAAACTAACACTCTAATCTTAATATCGTAATCGAATTGTAATCTTACATCAGAAATCTTATTCCCGCCCTTTTTATCCAATCACATCTCTTGTTACAAAGGAGTCACGCGCTCTTCACTGCCGGTATAAAAGCGAAAGGCTTTTGTGCTCATTCTCTTTTGTCTCCGGCTCGTTAACGTGAGAATGTACAATTAGCTGCAGCTCTTTTATCTTTATCTGTGTGTTCTAATATGAAACACCATTGTGATTATAAGCTTTTGATGAGTGTGTAAACATAAAAATGCTGAATGTCCATTTAGAAGATGTTTTCTGAAACTCTATTAACACTCAAAATGCACAACAACACTGGCCAACGATACATATATATACAGTAGAACGCAGTTTATCCGAACGTTTATTATCCGGAGCGTTAAATATCCGAACCAGTTTTTTCAGAGATCTCGCAGCGAAAAAACGAAGGTGTACAATGGTATAGCGAAAAAAAGTGATTATATACCACAATAAAGATAAAATTGCGACATTTTGCACCTTTGCTTTTTCTTCAAGGAGGTTTTTCGCATGTGATGATTTTCAGTATCCGTATAGTGTCCGGTTTCATATACTGCATGGGTCGCATTTGGTTTTCGGTTATCCGTACAATCACGTATCCGATTGGTGTCGAGTCTCAATTGATTCGAGTGGCCGCGATAGACGAGTGGTATAGGTATCGGACCGTGGCTGGCCTTGTCACGAGTTCGACCCCTGTAACACTAAAGACAAGCCATGTAGAGAAGCGATGCACGTTAAATCTATCGATAGCTGAAACGTCCTCCCGTTGATGTGGCGTGGTAGTTAGGAGAGGGGGTGCCAGCTCAAGTGTTGTCCACGTCACTTGACCATGGATCAAAATTAAGTGGTCCGTCGCCAAAAGCCCTCGTGTAGCTGAACAATGCGACGTTAATAATCAATCAATCAATCAACCCAATTGATTCGGATAAACGACGTTCTACTGTGTGTGTATATATATGTATATATATATATATTTACATTAACTATATTTCTTATTCTTTTAATAGATCTCGTGTTTCAGTTTTCTAACTTTCGCAATTCTTTCTTCTGATTTATAGTATATATTTCCTATTCAACCATCAATCTTTTGTTTTATGATAATTATATTAATACAGGTTACACTTGCTGTTAGTCTGTTCGTAACAAATTGCATTACATACGTCTTTTTTCTTTTTTTTTTTTTAATATTTTGAGCTTCACAAAATTGCTTTCATCTTATAAAATGAAGTATAATTTCCTACTTGTAGTAACGATTTTAGAATTTTTTTTTTTGTTCAAACTAGTTCAAAATTAGTTTAATTTGTAAAACTAGAGTTTCTTAGTTCCCAGATGTTTTTTTTTATCTTTATGGAAAAAAACGAGACATGGGAAAAGACAGTTAATGATGCGTTGTAAGGTATGCATTAGATTTTTAACTGTACAGATTACCTGAAGTATTTTTCGAATGGAGCGTTAACGAAATATGTACAACCATCTCTGGATTGGATTTTAAATTCATCAATTAAAATAATAAGACCACAAATATAGAGGTATAATAGTAACACATTTTTTGAGATAAACAATTAAAAACTTCAATATTTGGGTTTTTAATATATTTCAAAACCAACTAGTAAGACTTAATTGTGTAATGTTTCCAAAAAAATTAATGATTTTTCTTAAGTTATCTTACTTAATATTTTAAATCTCAATCTCAGGTTTTCAACAACAAGTGTGTTGTGTGTGTGTGTGGGGGGGACTCACTTAAAACTCCCCAACTTTTAAAGAAATAGCTCAATTTTCGTAGAAGAGGACTGTGTTATTTTTTGTAACCTATTTTAATTACAACTCCTTGTTAAAATGTGTAATTAGCTAGCTAAGTTCCTAGAACCCTTTTTCCAGATGAAGTGCCTCGTTTAGTTTCTGTGTATTTTTGAGGTCTTATTATATAAATTACTCGCCGAGGAGTATTTCAAAAAGAGCTTGCTATCCTCTAAAATGGCTCTAAAATATAACGAAATTTGAAATTAACATTTTCAAATGTAACAAAAGAGAACTTGAAAAAGAAGTCCTATTTTTCAATTCCTATACTATTAGTTCACACTCCCCTTATATATATAACTATATACTATATCTTGTTCAAATTTTCAATCGTTAATAGAATACTTTTTATTCATTCACTCAAGTTTAAATACGTTTTTTTAAACTTGTAGTGGATAACACGTGGTGTTAATACAGTTTTTTTTCAAATATTATAATTCATTGATTCTATTTAATTAATAATTAAATAGTATCACAAACAAAAGTATTAGTCCAACACCATATATAAAAAAGGAAAATCGTCCGTTGTGTCCCTGTAGCGCAATGGATCGCGCGTTGGACTTCTAATCTAAAGGTCATGGGTTCGAATCACACCTGGGATGACCTAATTTCTGAGAATGTGATTTCTTTTTACTATACTATTTTATTGGAATAATTAAATTTAATGTGAATGAATAAATAGTAACAAAAATAATAGTGAAACACCCTATATAGAAAGGATAATGGAAAATCGCTTTCTATTTTGCCACTTAATATTATGATTCTGTCATATGTATATACGTATTTATATCAATTGTAAACTTTTAATTGTACTTTTTATTAAATAATAAAAGGTAAATAAAGTAAACTTTTTCTTTATTGACCTAAGTAGGAATTTATATATATTACTTATTTTCACGTAGATGATACGGAAATTGTTCTGTTACAAAAATACGTTTATTAAAAAAATCTACCTTTTATAATTATAAGACAGGTAAAATGACTGTAATTTAACCGAATAGTCATGATGTTCGAACACTAAAGACCCTCCGGATATAAAGAGACTGATGAATGTTAAAATCTCTCGAGAACACTATGAAACATTGTTTCTATTCCTACACTATTAGCTCACACTCTCTATATATTTATTTATTTATTTATCTTGGTGGAATTTTCACTGGTTAATAAAATACATTTTAAAGCGCTCAGTTGAGCTGAAATTTTATATACATGATTTTTTTGGATGATAATGCAATAATTTAATTGTAATTAATAAAAATTAATTGATTAGAACTAATTATTTAACCCTTTATCTACCAACGGTACTTATAAGAACGACTCGCTTTAAAATTACATAGAGTAACTATTTTTACGAATACTCTGATGATACTTAGCAGGAATATTCTTTGAAATTCTCTCTTCCAAGATAAATGACAGCACGGGTTCTATGATAAGTATTTTAGCGAGGAAGGCGAATAGTTTTATTGCAGAAATTGCTTTTTCAGCTGACAGCGTTTTCAACGGATTGCGAAAATTGTCATTTTTGTGCCGAAAAATTGGTTAATGTCAAAATATAAGTGTCTTATTTTCTTTTGAATGTTAATGAAGACCTTAGAAAACAATTTGACTATGTATTTTAAGTGAACAGTGTACATAATTAATTTTACAGTTGAACATCTTTAATTAATTAATTTGCTCTAATAGATTAAATTTCCCCAAGTTCAGTATATTGTTTAGGTGTATATCCTTAATTTTCAATGTAGAGATTCAAAAAAAAAAAATATTGCACGAAAAAAACTGCAGTAAATCATAATGCGGTAGATAAAGGGTTAAAGAATTACAAATACAGCCACGTTGGCAACTTAGCGACCCTTTTGGCGACTTGTGTCAGAACTTGAACATGTTTTTTTCTCACGTTTTAAAGCATTCAGTCGAACTGAAATTTTATATACACGATTGTTTTGGATGACAATAAGATATTTTAATGATAATTAATAAAAATGAATTAAAACTTAGTATTGTGATTCTGTCCTTTGTATATACATATGTATATTAATTGTAACTATTTAATAAAAAGTAGCTAAAACAAAAGTTTTCTTTGTTGATCAAATTAGGAATTGACTTAAAAAACTTTTTTTTATATTACTCGTTTTCTAAATTATTACTTTCTTTCGTCTGTGGTTCTAACTAAATATAATTTACATATATTTACACTCGGAACCATACCCCGACTTACGCGATTGTTACTCGGTCCCACCTATCGCTTAAGTTCAAGTTATTACTGTACTATTAGGTAACAAAAGTTCGCGTACTGAGCATATACCGTGGAAAAATTTTGCAGTAGAACGACTACGATAACATTTCTGTGTGATTGCCTTTTTCTCCTTTTTTAAAAAAGTTTGTTCTAAATCACGTGGTCGCCACGGGGTCGTATTTTGTAGGCGGATGTATTTTGTCGTCGGCGATTGAAAAAAAAATGCGTTTGTGTTGAGGGGATAATAGATATTAATTTTTCTGTTCATTTGGGAAATAGTGCTGCTGAGATATACGAAATTTTGAAGCAGGTGTAAGGCTGCGATACATTATAGCAAACTCAAGCTTTTGAGTTCCATCGACGTTTCAGAGAAGGCAGGAAAAACGCTTTGTGCGTCCACAGACTTCCAGCACCACTGAAAACATCGAAAAAGTTTCCGCGGTGGTACATAAGAACAGGCTGCAAACAAAAGCAGAATGAGTTGGGATATTCTCAGTGGATAATGACTAAGCTTTTCAAACTTTCAATGTTTGCGACCAAATATTCAATCATAATTTTCGTCGCGCCCCTTTTACCCCCCGCCTCCATACAATTACAATGTGTTTTGAATTCAATAATAATACACTTTGACGCTTAACTTACAATACGACTTTAACCTCTTAAGTGCCATCGGAGTATATAAACGTCTCTCTAAGCCAGCACGTTAATTGCCCGGGACGTATATATACGTATTTCTGAAGCTTTTTTGTGCACTTCTATCCATAAAATTATTCCGAAGGCTTCGGCATGCAATAAAAGGACATTGTGATAGTGTTTGCGCAGGATTAACGCATTTCAGAGAATTTATTTGTTCATTTTGTACCTCTACCCCCAAGACACCACATACGCTCGCCTACGTGTTAAACGGTGGCATTGGGAGAGAATTGCGTTCTTTTTAATCGGCATCTAAGGGATTAATTATAAACCGTACACGTTATCAAGAGAACTGTTAATTTTTGTTTGTAATTTTAGATATGACAAGCTCATGACGTCACTGGTAATTATTAAACCTGTTCTTAACTTAGTATTGTTAAATTAATTATAAAATAGATTGCGCAGTACTGATATATTTATAAGAGTATTATATCAGTGTAAATGTGTATTTTACTTTTATTATGTCAGAATACATTTTGTTTGTTTACTTTCAGTAAATTCATATATTTTTTAAAATAATCTTTTGTTTTCGACTTTTCAATATGCTCGTGTCCCCCTCGTTAGGTTATCACGCCCCCCTAGGGGGTCGCTCCCCACAGTTTGAGAAATGCTGGACTAAGGCTCTTAACATGCATAGAGTTTGTCAACATAATGTTCAATGTATGTTAAACGGAGACCAATCTACAGATGATGTAAAAAATTCATCGCAGGCTGAATTAAAGGATATGGCTAAAAATGGATCGTAGAAATGTTTCGATGACCTTTACAAGCCATGGCAAAAGTGTGTTGTTTCTCATAGGTCTTATTTCGAAGTTGGATGTGTTTCAGCTGTTTAATTGATAATACTTTTTAAGTTATTGACTCAGTACGGAAACTTTTGAATCCTACTACGTATATTGTAGTAATATTCTACACTAGGGATGACGAACCAGTGGCACGCGTGCCATCAATGGCACGCAATGCAATATTTTGGGCACGCCAGTGATCGAAATGGTTTGCATTTTATTTCAAAATAACAAAGTTCACTAAGAAGTTTTACGAACAAACTCGAGTGATCGCTCGCAGGGTGGCGGGCAGCACGCTCGTTTGTTATTGTCTTACCTTAGTTACGTCGTATGCTATAATAGCTTCTGATGTAAAATTTGTCAACGCATAGCAGAGTCAATTTCGTTGACACAATTGTATTTTAAAGTTTATTTGTGTTATATTTACGAATTTTAACTGTTATTTAACACAGCTAGTTCAGCAAATGGACAAAAAGTGTAAGATAGTAAATGTAAAAGATAATTTCAAACTTGGTGAATCTAGAAACATGACATTTTTAGTAAAGACAACAAAGCTGTGTGTGTTTGATGTTCTGGAACAGTGGTATGCAGAACATCGTCCGTAAAACGGCATTTTGAAACGAATCACCGATTCTCTTGTTGAAAAAGTGAACCGCAGCAAAAATAATTAATTGCTTAGAAACCGTTTGGCAAATAACTCCAATTTAGCATGTATTTTACTAAAAGTAACATCTTACAAACCTAATATAAGTAATTTATCATCCAAAATTCAACATTTGAATCCACATTATTTGTTACTTTATAATATGAATTACACGTATAACTAAAACATTTACAACTATACTGTGCACAAGGTATTTTTTTTTTGTAGTAAATAAAGAGTTTTGAGTTGTTAGTACTTCGTTTTATTATTTTCCCAATAATCACAGTTCAAATTTATTTGACGGCACGTCTATACCTCATTAAACCCTTCTTTAGAAAAAAATGGCACGTTGATCCATAAAGGTTCGCCATCCCTGTTCTACACCATGTAGCAATAATATTCAGCGTTAATTCGACAATTTAACTGGCAATGTGGACAGTAGATGCTACCAATGCATTTAAGTAAGGGGTGGACACTTTCCTTAATAGAATTCTTTTTAATAATATTCCAATGACAATTTCCTCACATAAAAGTACTTGTTCCAAGGATATACTTTCGTTGTTAAGAGTGATTTTAGTTGTTTTTAATCATGATTGTATCAAATTAATACAAATATCGGTTTCGTATTCAATGAACGTTTCATTACACATTTAATATAAAATTATTATTTCTATGTTTCGTTAAGTTTTAAATTATATTCAAAAAACAGGTTGTAATTTAATTTATGGAAACCAGTGTATATAAGTACACAGCAACAGGAATAGTCAAGTATTCGTTTCTTACAGCTATTAATTTCTATATTTTCGAGTTGAAAGGAAATCGGATTTCTGTTTAAATGAAACAAGATTCAGTGTATCGATGGATGCCTTTATACTTTTTTTTCTGTACATGAATATGTGCTATTTCATTTTCTTAAGTAATATTTACACAAAGTCTTAAAATGAAAACATTATTTTTGACACTGATTTACACATGGCATTCGAGGAGAACTTGAAATTATTTATCACCCAAATTCCAAATTTTTCTTCGAGTTGTAAATCAAGAAAGAAAAACAAAAGAACTAATTTAATGCACCTTTTTTTTACATAAATATATTTGAAATCGTAAAACAAAAATGCAGTCTTATGAATATTTTAGTTTTACCCTTTAACGGGTTCACTCGAGGATTTTAGAATGGTGTTGAAAATATTATCTAAAGGTACGCCTCAGTCAACAACGGGAAGAGCAAAAAATCCCTTCAATGGCTTACAAACCCAACACAAACAACGTCTTATTGATTCTATGAATGATTTATATGACTTCTTTTTCGGCAACATATTTGTTTTCAAACTCTTCTCCAATGCGCATCCTAAATGAGCAGTTCTCTCATGGTCTTGTTTTGTGTTTCTAAATTTCTGCGGGAACTCTTTTTTTTTTTCTCCCCTTCTTTTTCTTGTTTGAATTTTGCGAAGTTTTGAGAGAAAGAAATATGTATTATCTTTTTTCTTTTTTCGTTTCAGATTTTAAAATTTATATACTTTCCAAGCCAAATAATGCTTTAAAGACTCAAAGGAACCTTCAGTTAAATATGTTTAATTTTACATCATATGCTTCATTTCATAAAATACACTAAAGCAATTTTTAGTGTTGCTAAGTATATATTATTTTTTTATATATGGTAAACGCTAAAATACGTAATCAAATCTAAAATGATTTGATTAGCTATCTGTTTAAGTTTTTGGACATTCCCCTATATTATTCTAACGTACTTACACTTTTGACTACCAGCTGCTGACCGAGGCAAGAGTTCATATTTGAACCACCAGCCTGTGGGTTAGCAGCCGTGCCATGCACGTGTTAAAAGACTGGGACGAAAAAGCATGGATTTTGGAGTCAGTCGTTAAGGTCTTTTATTACTGTTCTTTGTTGTTAGAGACTTGGGGCAGGAGGAGTTACTGCATATCCCCTTCCGAGAGAAGAAAGTTGTTTTTGTTTTTGACAAAACCTTTAGAGCGATAATTGGAGAAGGTTGATTTTCTAGCTATTTTTTTCGATTGATGTACAGCCTCTGTAGGGTTTTGAGTGTCGTTTTAACATTTTTCCGTTGACGACTTGAACAATGTCTTGTTGAGATGTCGCGTCTGGTTGACGCATGCGCCATTGGTGTTTGAATCATCAGTCGTGATTAATTGACTAAGTCGTCTAAGTCTTTTAGTCGTGATTAATTGACTTAGATAGACTCCTCATGGAATGAATGCATAATCAACCAGTACCCTTAGGCTATGATACAATTTTTTGTCTAATTTATGGGCAAAAGTGTTTATTTGAACTATCTATCTGTCGGTCAGTAGCCTTGCAGTGCACGCGTTATGCGACTGGAACAAAAAGGAATCCTTTTTCAGACCAGTCGTTAAGTGTTTTTACTCCTGTTTTTTTGTTGTACGGGACTTGGGGAAGAAGGGGTTGCTGCACATTCATGTATGAAGAAAAAGAAAGGGGAAGTTAAACATTCACCAAACATTGGGAGGAGCAAAACCTATCCTGTGTTCGTTTTCATGCGCAATTAAGAAGTATAATTTGACGGTCTTTAATTTAGAAGTACTTGTAAATACCAACAATTATGGAAAAGTGTTATTTAAAATTCATATATGGATTTAAAAGAATAAAAAAGAAATGAAACGTGTTCTTAAAGCTAGACGAATAATTTGAATCAAAATCATTTGCACACACTCACAAACCGAAATGAAAAGAAAAAGAGAAAGAAAGAAGCTTGAATAAAAAGATTAAATAAAATCTTTTAATCACAAAAATAAAAACTTGTTTCCTATTTACTAGTATATTTACCTATGCATGCGTATAAAATTTAATAATTTAATGCTATAATCTAGCGAAATATCACATTTGTACTATCTAAATTAAATTAATGAGACCGTTGACATTTTAGCTTCCTTCTTTTTTCATTATCATGTAACTGGTCTAGGTTCCAACTTGAATAATATTTTCCATTTATACCTCCCCCTCCCCCAACGAGTGAGTTATGCAATCCTAGGAAAGATGACTGGAATCTTATTGATGACACTTTTCTGCGTCGATGACTTTGGCGAAATCTGTTCTTTAATTCCGCATACCACTGAAATTAAAAGGAATACAGAAAATTTTTGCTTGTGTCTTGCGTCTCGAAATATTCGGGTATTAACCTCTGATTCATTTTGATTAAAATAAGAAAGTTTTTTCTAACATTTATTTCCTGAATGTATTTATCAACCTTGTAAGTACCTATTAAATTATAGTTTTGAGCTACTTATTTAATTCAATTCCTATTACCCACTGTTGTTTTTTTTGTTATGATTACTTTTATTTAAATAAAAACATAATATTCCTTTCCTTCAGTTTAATAATGTTTTAAGTAAAAATACTTATTAGTCCAAAAGCATTATATATAATCTTTTTCGTACATAATTTAACCACGAAACTCACAAACAAAGAATTTCTTTTTTAATGTAATAGGCATGCATTGAAGACGAAACCTTATAGTCGACATTAATAGTAGCTTCCTTCAAAAAATGATTTTTTTTTGTCTTAGGAGGTTTTTAACTCCGCAATTTCTTATTGATGTAACTTACTATTTCTGTTAAATTGGCTTTTTTCTGTGGGAGCAATGACTCGTACAGAAATTCTTCAAGGGGGGGGGGGACCCAGGGTCTAAGTCCACCATTTTCGTATCCCCCAACATATTCTTTTAATTTTGTCGATTTTCGGGAACAAGAAACAATAATTATTAAATATTGAATGAATAATTAGCATTAATTAATAAAATCGATTTTTATATCAAATACTTAATTAAAATTTACGTACTATATACATAGGATTTTAATCAATAGAAAAAAATCAAGGGCTTTGAGGAGGGGGGCCTTGAGTGCCCCACCGTGTGAGAGTGATATACTTACGTCTAACTACAAAACAAACCAGGCTGCACCTGACGTTGGCGTCTGACCTCGAAAATTTGAACTATGGTCAAATGACGAGGATGACACCTGAGCTGGAGCCCCTCTCCTAATTTTCACGTCACACCAACGGGAGGACATTTGAACTTCGACATATTTAAAGAGCGTCGACCCCCTCTGCACGGTGGGTCTTCAGCCGTACTTGGCTCGAAATCATGACACGCCGACTACGAGTTCATTACCTTGAACACCAGGCTACCACGGCCTTCTCAACCTAGAAGTTCATAAATTAATTAAATAAGAAGTAACGGGTGTATATTCGTATGCATATATCGGTTGACTGATTGATTGAATATTAACTTCGCACTGTTCAGCTACACGAGGGCTTTCAGCGACGGACCACGTAATTTTGAACCATGGTCAAGTGACGTGGACGACACCTGAGCTGGTAGCTCCCTCTCCTAACTCCCACAAAAAACAAACGGTAGGACGTTTCAGCTCTCGACAGATTTAACGTGCATCGCTGCCCTACACAGCGGGTCTTCAGGGGTACTGGGCTCGAACTCGTGACAAGGCAAGCCACGATCCGATACCTATACCACTCGGCTACCGCGGCCACATGCATATATCGGACTCATTGCGATCTGCTTAAGTTAATCAAAATGAAGCAAGACTAACAAATGTGACAAGAATATAGTCCATGTTACTTAAAACTTCTTTTTAGCACCAGGCTACTTAACTTCGTGAATGTATTGTTAATCCTATAGGACTTTTTAAAATATTTTCCTCCTTAAAAACCTAAACTATCCTATTTGAATGCATTCTGGTGCCGAAAATTGAAGCGCATAACTAGGAGAATATTTAAGTAAATCTGGATCAGAATTATCCGATAAGAAAGCTTTGAAAAAGAAGGATATTGATTATTTTCATTATCCATAGAAACAGAAAGAAAACTGCTCAAACTAATTATACTTTAATGAAAAAAAAATAAAACAGAAACTTTAGTTGTGTAGCAGTGTAATAAGGTGTGTGATCACTTAGTGTAGCCATGCATGCTTCGCAATGATTGTCTATACAGAATATGAGTGGGTGAGTTATGGTCTCAAAGAGTTCCAAGCAATATGCATCGCTCTTTTCAGTTCTTGTACAGAGTTTGGCGCGGGAGGAAGTCCTGTAATTTGTCTTCCGAGCATATCTCGCTCATGCTAAAAAGGATAGGATCAGGAGAGAGAGTTGGCCACTGTATGCACTGGATATCTTTACTTTCAAGGAAGTCGTCAACCAGGATCGCACGGGTACAAGAAACAATCGTCACATGGCAAAAATGAATCTAGAAGCAACATGACCTTGAAACGAGCAAACATAAGGTTCAAGGACTTTCGCCTTTGTATCTTTCCGCAGCGGCAGACTCCATGTAATTGTATGTGGCAATCAGTGTGACCATCCAGCATTATGCTTGCCCACGCCATGACTCTTTTTGAAGGAAAATGATGTTGCATTTCAGTGTCCATGAAAACGCGATAGTCAAGTGGTCAAGGTAATGGAATCGTGGCCGGAGTGTCATGTGTTCGAACGAAGTACCGCTGAAGACCCACCGTGTAGGGCAGCGATTCCAGTTAAATCTGTTGAGAGTTCAAACGTCCTCCTGTTGGTGTGGTGTAGTAGTTAGGGGAGGGAGCGGCAGCTCAGGTGTCGTCCTCGTCACTTGACCATGGTTCGAAATTACGTAGTCCGTCACTACTCAAGTAGCTGAACAATGCGACGTTAATACTCACTCACTCACTTCAGTGTCTATATTGATTTAGTTTAATAAGATTTATTGAATAATTTTTGCACTGGATTCTTTTACTAACTATTTGTATTAAACTTTCTTAAAAAAATACATTAGTTTCTAAAGAAGCAGTACTTTTCACATAATATTTTTAATATGAGTAAATTCAGAATTTTTTTTTCTGAAACTGCTCTTACCGAATGATAACACTGCTGGCAAAACCCGGAAATTCAATTACACAGAATGAACGAAATATTTGAAAAATCATGCGATCTAATTTTTTTTTTTACTAGAAATGAATACATTTGAGTATATTTCAAAGGATAAAAGATTTGGAAATGAATGATGGAACTATGATGTAAATGTGAAACCCTTAATCGTGTTCAGAATGTTTAACACGAGTACGTCTTCTTTTAGTTTCTGTATTTATAATTCAAAAGTGAATTAACATTTCTTATTGGGTGTGGTCAAGAAATTCCTTTCATTACGATTAAAAAATTTTTGACCACCAAGATTTCAACCGTGCAACTTATTTTTATGTTAGAATATAATTTCAGAAATTATATAATGATGTATACTCTGTGTGTGTCGTAGTTACAAACAAAAAACCTCTGTCAAAATCATACTTACAATACTTAGCTATTTTCAAAAGATATCGAAATTTCTTTTAAATAAATATAGAATTACGCACACAAAATCTGATTTTAAGCGGGGGATAGAAACTGCATAAAAAAAAACATATTAAAAGTATCTTGGAACTTCATAAGTAACTATTCAATATATTATTTGCAACACATTAAAATTTTATATGTTTAATAGAAAACGCATAAAAAAAAATCTCATATAAAAAGTATATAAATCCAAACATCCTTATGTTAGTAGAAATTGGTTTTCCAAACATAAGAACATTTAATTTACTATTCAGAGGACTATTTTTAAATATTTATTTACTTATATTAAATATTGGATACTAGCCCCTTACCCGGCCGCTTCGTTAGGTATTATATACTTTGTAAAGTTACTTTGTAATATACTATACTCATTAAGATGTACTTCCTTAGGTATTATATACTTTGTAAGGTTACTTATATATATATACTTTGTAATATACTATACTTTGTAAGATGTACTTTCTTAGGTATTATATGTTTGTGTATACAGAGTGGTGCACACAAGAATTTTTCAAAGGAGTCAGGGTCGAAAGCCCACCATTCACATATCATGTTCCAAAACGCCGCCCAACATATTCTTTTTATTTTGTCAAAATTTTCGGGATCAAAAAACAGTAAAAAAAAAGTGTGTACTTATGTACGCACGTAAGAAGTTATACTTCTTTGGTGTAACAAGATTAAAATCTTTCTAAAAATCTTTAGCAGGGTAAGCTGGGCCAAGGACGAAAGGCGGTCACGAGTAGAGTTGAACGATATTAACCATCAGTCAATCGGACCAGCCCAACCTGAGATAATCACGATTTAAATAAATTTAAGCACCCCCGCTCAGGAAAAATAAAACCAATAATATGGGGAGGGGGTCGAAGGCGGGAATGATCTGTCCCGTTCTGCATATTTCTAGACAAATAATTTTTGTATCCGTTCCTACGGAACACAAAGCAAAGGTTCGCTGGCGCGGGTGCATAGCTCAGTGGTAGAGCATTCGACTGCAGATCGGGAGGTCCCCGGTTCAAACCCGGGTGTCCCCTTCTTCAGGGAAGTGAAGAGAAATATTTTTCTGAGATTTCGAAGGCGGGAATGATTTGTCCCGTTCTGTACATTTCTTGACAAATTATTTTCGCATCCGTGACGGTTCTGCATCACATCCCTGACGGGGTGCGCGCGCATTGTAAAAATTTACCCTCATCCTATTTCTCTAACGCCCCAAAAGAAGTATAACTTCAATAAATTATTGAATTATTAATGAGCATTAATTAATCAAATTAATTATTAATAACAAATACTTAATTAAATTTTACGTACTATATACATAGAGTTATAATCAATCGAAAAAACACCAAGGGCTATGAAGGGCTTTCTGACCCAGTTGTTATCTATGCTACTGACTATATATTATTTTTATATAATTGTTATATAAGTCCTATCATAAAACTATTATCCTATCATCTCCGATTGTATTGAAAATATATTTTTATAGCTCTCGCATTTTTTGATTTAAAAAGGACAGGACTCGAATTTCTTTTCATCAGTTACGCTTCTGTTCCTTCCCACTTCGTATTCGATCTTGTCAAACATCATTTGTAGCTGATCTCTACAGGTTAAAAGAAACATGCCTGTCAGCTTCCAAGTCTGTAATTTTAATTGTCCAAAAACGGTAATTTTTTTCATATATGAGATTCGGGTATTATGGAATACCATTTATATATTTGTATACATTTCTAAGAATAATTGTACTGGTTTTTGATGTAAAAAAATCTTCAAAGCCCTTATGTATATATACTATAAACGATTGTAAAAAAATTATCACTTGTCAAAAAGAACAATATTTATTATGATGCTCTAAAAAAGTTTATTTTTTTATTAAAAAAAATGATAAATGGAGTGTAATATGGAATAGGTGGTTTAAAACATTGAAAAGCTATTTAAGATTTCATAAAACGCAGTTATTTTTAACTATAAAAGCCATGTTTTTAAGAATACGTGAAAGTCATTTCTGTTTTGAATTTATTTACAAAAATACAATCAAGGTGTCAAAAAACAATCCAATACAATCAAGGTGTCAAAATACAATCCAATAAAATCAAGGTGTCAAAATACAATCCAATACAATCAAGGTGTCAAAATACAATCCAATAAAATCAAGGTGTCAAAATACAATCCAATACAATCAAGGTGCAAAAATACAATCCAATACAATCAAAGTGTAAAAATACAATCCAAATCAATCAAGGTGTCAAAATACAATCCAATAGAATCAAGGTGAGCCAACAAAAAACAGCTAAAGCAGTTAATCCAAATCTAAGTATTATACTCATATCAATACTATACTCCAAACTCATTTTTTAGCTTTATATTTATTCAGTATATTTTATCAGGTCGTTTACAATACTATACTTTTTAGGTCGAATATATTATGGAATACTAGATATTACACTATATACCCGTCACGCCATCCTGGAAAATGAACCTTTAAATTGAAGGACAAAACATGGTCAGAGAGAGCAAAAAACGACTACAGTACTACTAACTACATTTCTTTAAGGTATCCGACTACGTTCGGAACCGTGATTTTGCAAAAGCGTATAAATGGATAATATTTATGATATTTAGTGTCATTTAGATTAGAAAATATTTATAAAATTGTTTTAAGAATATTATTACAGTAAAACATTATTTAAGTACAATATTTTGACAAAAAATGAACATAGAATGACCCATTTTCAAAATATTCTCCTTTTGTGAAAAATGCTTCTATTATAATAATATTTAGCCTGTATATAGTTCAGACCTCTGTACAGAGGCTCGACTAGAATTTTTGAAATATATACCTTAAAAGAGGGTTTCTCCATGTCTTACGACAGCAGAGTGGATAAATTTTAAGAAAAAATCACCGATAATGATTTCAGTGGGTTGTAACTCTGAAAATAATGTGAATTTTTCAAAAAAAAAAAATATTTCAGACTCTCTGGAGAAGTGTTTACTTTATAAAAGCACACACACACACACGCAAAATATTATTATTTTATAAGTATTTTTATAAAAGGAGAACATTTTGAAGAAAAGGTTATTCTAAGTTAATTTTTTGCCGAAATATTGTATTTAAATAATTTTTTTTGTCAAAATGTCCTTATAAAACAATTTTATACATGTATACTAATCTGACACTAAATATCATGAAAATTATCCATTTTTGCGCTTTTTTAAAATCACGGCACCGAACGTAATCGGATACCTTAAGTGTACAATATGCTTAACTTCAATGTGCAAGTTACAAGTATACTAGTAAGTAAAAATATTTCAAAACTTGTCTGCAAAAACTTTTGAAAATCGAAAAACACACTCTGCTCTGTAACGAGTCGTATGGCAACAACGAGTGGTCAAATCTCACTGTAATGCATCATAAGAGTCTTTCTTCAGCAGTTCAAAGTTTCTCCTCGCATTAGCAGCTACACAAACTGAGCCAAAAACTCGGTATTCTCTATACCCGACTCTCCTCTTTATATAACATCTTCATAACGCCCTGCAAACTCCTTGAGTGTCTATTTTCTCAAAACCCGTTCTTAGCAGATCTCTACTCAATAAAAAGATCATACCTGACAAATTTCAAGTCTAGAGGTCTAATAGTTCCGGAGATCTCGTTGCTTTTCTCCTATACATGTATAGATGGTAGAGACTTCCAAAATGTTCGTATGAAAAGTATTCTTAATAGTCAAGAACTTGGATTTTTTTGTGGAGATTTGGTCCCAAATCACTTTCGTCACTTGAAAATGTTACCTCACACTCGTTCGGAATTAATGTTTTTTGTGAGACAGTGTAGTCGGTGATCAGTTTTTGAGAAGATGGTGTATTGCTTAGCCCAGTGTTTCTAAAATTGTAGGGCGCTTCCCCTAGAAGGGCAGGTTAACCCTATGAAGGGGGAGCGAGCATATGAAAAATTCAAAAACAAAGATTATTTTTAAAAAAATATTAATTTACTAAAAGTAAACAAACAAAATATATTTTGACAAAGTAAAAAAAAAATACACAATTTTAATGATATAATACACTTATAAATATATCAGTACTGCGCAATTTTATGTTTAGTTTAATAATACTAAGTTAAGAACTAGTTTAATAAATATCAGTGTCCCCATGGGCTTATCATATATAAAATTATATGCACAAATTAACATTTATCTTGATAATTTGTACGGCTTATAAATAATCCCTTAAGGTATCCGACTACGTTCAGAACCGCGATTTTGCTAAAGCATGTAAATGGATAATATTTACGATATTTAGTGTCACTTAGATTAGAAAATGTATATAAAACTGTTTTAAGAATATTATTATAATAAAAATTTATTTAAGTACAATATTTCGGCTAAAAATTAATTTAGAATAACCCATTTTCAAAATATTCTCCTTTTGTGAAAAATGCTTCTATTATAATAATTTTTTTGCCTGTCTATAGCTCCGACCTCTCTACAGAGACTCGACTAGAATTTTTGAAATATATAACTTAGAAGTGGGTTTATCCATATTTTACGACAACAGAGAGGAGAAATTTTAAGAAAAACATGCCGATAATTATCTCAATTGGTGGTAACTCTGAAAAGAATGTGAATTTTTAAAAAATCCTAGTTCAGACTCTGGAGAAGTTTTTTTACTATATCTAAGCTCACACACACACACAAAATATTATTATTGTAGAAGCATTTTTTTTATAAAAAGAGAACATTTTGAGAAAAAAAGGTTATTCTAAGTTAAATTTTAGCCAAAATATTGTATTTAAATATCTTTATTTGTCAAAATGTCCTTAAAACAATTTTATACATGTATTCTTAACTAAATGACACTAAGTATCATGAAAATTATCCATTTATGCGCTTTTTTAAAATCCCGGTTCCGAACGTAGTCGGATACCTAAATGCCTATTAAAAATTACTCGCTCCCCTCCCCAATGCCACCATTTAACATGTAGGCTAGCGTATGTGATGTATTGGGGGAAAAGGGCGAATAAATAAGCAAATCCTCTGAAATAAGTGTAAATCCCTCGCAGATACTATCAAGGTCACTTTATTGCATTCCAAAGTCTTCGGAATAATTTTAGGACTAGCAGTTCACAGAAAAGATCGTATTTCGGAAAGACATATATATACGTCCGTTGTCTAAGCGAGACATTTATATATGCCGGTGGCACTTAAGAGGTTAAAATGGTATTGTCTGTTAAGGACCAAAGTATAGTATTAAATGCATTGTTATTGTATGGAGAGCGGAGGGTCGCAATGAAAATTATGATTGAATATTAGGTCGCAAACTTTGAAAGTTGAGTATCTGCTGCGTTTACCAGACTATCAAATCGAAGCTTGTTGTGGAATTTAAAAATTCTTTTAGAATTTTTATCCGTTTCAAGAGAATTGCTCTCCACTTTGTTCTGTGTTCAATCCCTTTATGTCTGAACAAAATGCATAAAAAAGTTCGTTATTTTTATCCATAATATAACTTTGCTGAACGTGTTTACATACCACATGAAAAGAAATCGCACAAGAAAGAGCGTATGAGAGAACAGGCTTAATTTAATATTGAAAAATGCAACTAACTAAATACGAGTAACACGTTAATCTAAAAGTATTGATATAAAAATTTAGCACTAAAGTGAACAATGCGTATAACTTAATTATAATTTAAAATTCTTTAAATGTATTCAGAATTTCTATTAATACTAGAATTCTATTATTTCATGTACTTTGAATTCGACTGTGAAAAATGTAAATTACGACCATAATAATAGATGAACTGAACAGAAATAATTTGTACAGACAATTCCAATGACCAAACTCAGACATAAAATATTTAGAAACAATTAAAACAAGTTAAAAAAATTGCTCGCATGAATAATTAACTAAAGTAACTGTCAAAGTTAGATGCGATATTCAATTGAAACTTATTAAAGAATACATTTATATATTTCGTTCTTTTAAATTATTCCTTAGTTTCCCAAATATAATAACTTAAGTATATTTTGTGATCAGCTTGTCATTTATTAAATAGAAATCATTTTGATGAAGTTAAGTTCATCTTGAAAACGCAAGTATATTTTAAAGTTTTGTTTTATTATATATTGAATTATTCATAATATATAATAAAAGGGATTTTAATATATTCTACTGCCAAATAGTTTTAGTAGAAAATTTTGTATAATAATCATTTGTGAAGGGATTATTTCATTCGTTTGCTCCGATTTTAGTTATTTACTATTAATATAGTTTACATATAAGTTGATTTATAGTATATTTGGAAAGGTCTATGGATTGAGTAAATATTAACGTCGCATTATTCAGCTACTCGAGGGCTTTTGGCGACGGACCTCGTAATTTTGAACCATGGTCAAGTGACAAAGACGAAACCTGAACTGGCACCCATTTCTCCTAACTACCACACCACTCCAATGGGAGAATGTTTGAGCTCTAGCCAGATTTAACGTGCATCTCTCCCCTACATGGAGGATCGTCAGCGGTACTAGGCTCGAACTCATGACACACCGGCCACGAGTCCTTTACCTTGACCACTAGTCTACCGCGGTCACAAAAGCTCTATGAAAGTCATATCCTCAGTTTATAATTTAAGTATGCTTGTTCAGTGTTTTCCCTTCCATTATCTTTCTTTGCTTTTTTAAACATACAAGTCAAACTAATTCTTGATTTTGCGGACGAAATTTGAATATTTCAGGTGTTTTTCCACATTTAAAGAATTTTTCTTGTAATTAAAACAAAAGAAGCATTTAAATAAACACACTACCCTAACAATGAACAAAATATCGATTTTTTCAATTACTTAATTTTAATTGTACGACTTTTGTAAGGGCCTCACAGGACTCTTAACAGCTATCCGTTTACTCGAAAATAATATCCTTCTTCAAACCAATATAACTTAACAACAAAATAAAACAATAATTTGAAACTTTTACCACATGATAATCATATATATTTACAATATTTCTCAAATTTTCACAGAATTTAAGATAAAATTAAAAAGTTATAAGAAAATAAAAATTGAACCATTTTTCAAAAATATGAAAATCAGTATTTTACACCGCGCAGGATTCTGAAGTACAAATTGGATAAAAATTTACAAAATTAATTTTACTTGGTATAAAAATGTTCACTTTTGAAGTTATACATACTTTTAAGAAATTAAGAGGAAAAAAATATTTTTTATATACAATTATAACAAAAATTTTAAAATTTTAAGAAAAAAATTAATTAAAATTCAAATAAAAAAAATCTATTATTATTATTATATTTTGTTTTTTTTTTAAATTGATGTATAAGTTATGAAGAGCCTTATTTTGTACACGTGTATTAAATTTCAAATTGATATCATAAATACTTTCTGAGAAATCCTGCGCGGAAGCTAAAATTTTTTGTTTCGCGAAAAATGAATTTAAAGATAAGAGATAGGGTTTTCACACACATTTAAATTTCACTGCTTATTTCTCAATAACTTCGGAAGTTTTCACAGTATCAGCACAATTTTGGTACCAAAATACTCAGAAATATTGAGGCTTTAACATATATTTTTTTCAAAAAATTGAAAAATGTGCATTTTAAGAGTCCTGTGAGGCCTTATGCTCTGCGAAAAATTTCGTAGTTCTAGCTACCTTATGAAGACAATCCTTTACCATTTTCTTAAGAGTTTGTCAAAACGAAAGCCGAAACTAGAGCACGTGACGTCTGCATTTGGCTATTTCATTTATTTTACTGACCTTTCAAACTTTGGCTTTTTCTCAGGTTTTTAATTTTAATAATAATCGTGTATTTAAAATGCTACTGTTTTTTTTTTTTATTTAGTGGAAAGTTTTGAAACATTTTATGGTTGTTTCGTGTAATATGTGTGATGATTCTGTGATCGGAATAAAGATTTAGGTGACTAGTTTTGTTTTAAAAATTCATCATAGATATAATTGTTTTCTACTGTTTTTTATTGTTTCTGACACACACGAAAATTGTAAAAATAAAAATATACATAATACTAATACCATGTGCAGAAGTGTGAGGAATACTACTAAAAGTATTAGGAAAAAAATTATTCAAAAACATAAAAATTTGTAAAAGTAGCAAAAGTTTTAAAATAATGAAATATTTTTTAAAAGAATTGATGATTGAAAATAATTCTAAGTTTTAAAATGGTGTTTTTCTTCTTAAATGCATATTTCATGTGTGTTTTCAAATATGCCACGCGTAAACATTTATACATATTTATGAAAATAACATTTATGAAAATAAATAATAATAAAAAAAAACTGCTTACACTTCTCTGTACACAGTTTATTATTATTTTTTTTATTTATTTATTTATATAGATTGTCCCTTTAATACATATATTTCGTACTTCAAACATAGTATTTTATAATTGGATTTCTAGTTTACTTTGTAATGATAAAGTGAATCAAATCAAATTGCTATTTGAATGCATGTTTTCATTCAGTAAATTTCCTTGCAAACTATTTCCATACGCATGCGCAGAGCCCACTCATTTGAATTTTAATCATCCAACTGAAGTAAATCCCTCTGAACTTGTTCACCACATCATTCCAAACTCTACAATAGAGTTAGTCAAATGTTGTCTTAGCGGCATCTCACAGATAATCTCTTACATAATTTCTGGCGCATTGGCTTTGATCTTTGCTAGCAGCTTTAGTATTTCCGTCTCTATTTGGGCCAGCATTCAAGGCGGGTCTGAACAACCGGAAGACGTCTTATTCCGTGTTTGGGGGAGAGGAGAGAGAGACTAAACCTCTTCTGACCTAGACCTAATTTTGTATCACCTCACCCAGCGATGAGAGAACAAACGCATTCATCAACTCAGCCATATGGTGTTGTTCCAGGGTGCGCAGGACGAGCGCTTGCTATCGATGAGTTAGGTGACGAAACATGTTTCTTTTAGTACAGTCGAGGAAATGAAGTGATAAACATGTAAGGAATTTTAGCAAAGGTATTGAAAATAAAATAAT
The DNA here is from genome assembly GCA_019973955.1 of Trichonephila inaurata madagascariensis. Taxonomy (NCBI): domain Eukaryota; kingdom Metazoa; phylum Arthropoda; class Arachnida; order Araneae; family Nephilidae; genus Trichonephila; species Trichonephila inaurata. The sequence continues at coordinate 137,842 of BMAV01005746.1, read as the reverse complement.
GTTAATTCATTGCTTCTCAAAGTTTCAATAATTGCGACCCAAAATTCAATCATGATTTTTATCGCCCCCCCCCTTATACAATAACAATGCATTGAATTCAATAATACTATACTTTGACGCTTAAGCTATAATACTTTAACCTCTCAAGTGCCACCGGCTTATAAAAACGTCTCGCTCAGCCAAAGCGTTAATTTCCCAGGACATATATATACGTATTTCCGAAGTACGATCTTTTCTGTGCGCTACTATCCATAAGATTATTCCGAAGGCTTTGGAATGCAATAAAAGGACCCTGACAATGTTTGTGAAGGATTTACTTTTTTCAGACTATTTTTGCTTTTTTATTGCATATAATTATGCATAATACGTAACAGAATGCGAAAATAGAAGTATTTTGTTTTAATTTTGAATTTTAA
>BMAV01005746.1:106730-130692 GCA_019973955.1 Trichonephila inaurata madagascariensis | reverse complement strand
AATATGCGTATTATAACAGTTCTTCAGAAATAATTTCTTTTTTTTTATTTTGAAAATATTTAGTTTCTCATGTTAAAATGTTTTGAATTGTTTTAAACTATTTTAAAGGTGATTCTTTTCATGTTGTAAAATTGTAATTATTTCTTACTTCATTCATAACATTAGTCAAAAAAGTTGTTCAAAATATTTTATCCAAAAAAATAGGTATAATAATATGTTGGAAATTAAAGAAATCGGTTTTATTCTCTGTAAATTGCCTCATTGATAAGTTTGTTTACTTTTTGAGATGGAATGCTTGTAAAATGTCTTGTTTGTTTTTTTGTTTGTTTTTGTGTCTGAAGAATTTCTTGTTTAATTTCTTAACTTTTATATTTTTCATTTGAAAATTGAACATAAAAAATGAGAAGATATAATAACGCGTTTATGGCAAAGTAATACATATTGCTTACTACGGAAAAAAAAATCTGAAATGATAGCAATTTTGTTGTAGCTAAAATTATCTGCTTTTCTTAAATCACGACATTTTTAATATCGGATTCAATATTTCAACAAGGAACAGTTATTCATATTCGGGGTTTCTCTTCTGCATTTTTAAAACTGCACAAACTTCAGAAATAAAGCATCTGTTGAAAACAAAATTAAATAGGGATTATAAAGTGAGATTCATTACTTTACTGTTATTAAACAGTTTTACAAGAGTGAATTTGTTGAATAAGTTACTTATGGCTGTAATGCTGCAAAGGTTTTATCCGTCGCCAAAAGCCCTCGTGTTGCTGAACGGTGTGACGTTAGTATTCACACACTCGCTGCAATAGTTTTAGCATTTTAATCCGTTACTATAGCAATAGCATTTCAGTCTCATTTTCAATCTTTTGGAGTAATTTTCAAACATAATACATAATTATATTCTTAGTTATTTATCTACGCTTAATAGAGATATTTATAGAAGTTACTACTTTAAGGTATCCGACTACGTTCGGAACCGTGATTTTGCAAAAGCGTATAAATGGATAGTATTTATGATATTTAGTGTCACTTAGATTAGAAAATTTATATAGCATTATTTTAAGAATAGTATTACAATAAAAAATTATTTAAGCACAATATATTGATAAAAAATGAACATAGAATGACCCGTTTTCAAAATAATCTCCTTTTGTGAAAAATGCTTCTATTATAATAATATTTTGCCTGTATATAGCGCAGACCTCTGTACAGAGGCTCAACTAGAATTTTCGAAATATATAACATCGAAGTTGGTTTATCCATGTTTTACGACAACAGAGGAAAAAATTTTAAGAAAAAAACGCCGATAATTATTTCAATGGGTTGTAACTCTTAAAATAATGTGAATTTTTCAAAAATGATAGTTGAGCCTCTGTACAGAAGTCTGAGCTATATGCAGGCAAAATATTATTATAATAGAAGCATTTTTCACAAAAGGACAACATTTTGAAAAAAGATTATTCTAAGTTAATGTTTTACCGAAATATTGTATTTAAATAATATTTTTTTGTCAAAATATCCTTAAAACAATTTTATACATGTATTCTAATCTAAGTGACACTAAATATCATGAAAATCATCCATTTATGCGCTTTTTTAAAATCACGGTTCCGAACATAGTCGTATAGCTTAAGTGTTTCAAATATCGTTAAAAAGTGTAAATTTTAAATATTAACTCAATGATATTGTTTTTTAATCTAAAAAATATGGACTCATTAGTATTTAACGTAATATATTTCTACTAAAATTTAAAGAAAGTACAAATCCTACATACACTTCAGTGTTTAATATTCCAAATTGTATTTTGTAAATACATTCTTAGTGTTATCAGTAAATTGTCTCCGTAAGTATACACAAAAGAAGCAAAGGATTTTTTTTAGCCCTACTGACCCAAATCGACAACAGATTGTTAAAAGAATTCGCTGTCAAATATTTCTCGCACTCTTTTTGTTGTAGTCTATTTTCTATTTTTAAAAACAAGAAAGCAGCGCTTCAAGTCATCCTAAGTAGGTTTTTGAATTTGGAGTTTCAACTGGAGCTAAAAGATAAGTGACGCTAAGAGACAAAAAAGTTATTGTTCGTAGCTGGCAGACTGAAATTTCTTTTCAAATCGTGTTTACTGAGCTGTCAGGTTTGACAACACGTTTCAGACGGACATTGAACCACGAGTTTCCGGAGGTGCTCCAAAATAACATTGTATATACAGTAGGCGCAGGAAGTTTTGATTTGCTAAATAAATAGATTTTAACAACGCACTTTGGCATTACGTATGGAGGATTTGCATATGCCCTGGAATAAAGATAGTGAAAGAACTTTTAAAAAAGAAATCATGAATTGTTATATAATATGCATTTGTTAATGTTTCGCAGCAGAAGAACTTCTAAAAGCTTCAAAATACAAAAATTATTATATATCTATACAGTCAGTCAAGTTGAAAGGACAAATGAAAAACTTCGAATAATAAAGAGTTTGAATTATCAGGACGGTTGGAAAAAATTCCCAAATACGAGAAGACAAATTTTTTTTCTAACACATTTAAATTTGAAAATATGAAATAAAACAACAATTTTACATGTGTATAAAATTATTTTAAAGTGTATTAAAAAGTACTTATTTTACGGTATAAATATTATACAGAAGTTGAAAGTCCTGTTTTAAAAGAATATATTTATGTATTAAAAACACAATTATTAAAAGAAACATACTGAACACATAATTATTCTTTTTTAATGAAAAAATCTGTTATCTTTAAAAATATGTTTAATCTATTATTGGTTCCCTCAGACACCGTCCCCAGCACCTTTGGTTCTGCAAGGCAAGGTCCAGTCTTTCCTTTGCCCGTTTAATGCCATATGCCATAAGTCACACAGATGAGTCAAAAATCGTCATGCCACTACGAAGGCAAAGTGCACAATCCTACGTATCTCTTCCGCACAATAGCTGACCATCATTTCTGAGCACATGTGTAGTAAAGCTATGTGCTAAACGAAAGCCAGGGGTTATGCTGCTAAGACTAATATAAATATTTTAAATACTGTGCAAAATTCTTATATTCGAATGGTCGTAAAAGCTTGTCGCTATATGCGAAATGATTACATTAACAAAGCTCTAAAAATCAATAGTTTCAAAGCTCACATTCAAAAAGTTGCCATAAATTTCTTCAATAACTTGCAGTTTACAAACAATGCAAATATGATTAATTTAGATGTTTATAACTGCTATGACAATACCAAAAGGCCGAGAAGAATCCTACTGGATTCCTAGAACCCGCCTTAGGTACTTTATCCTTGCAATAATTATGTAATTATTGCACACAAGTAAACTTTTAAATTTTTAATTTTTTCTTCTTTTATTATTTTTCTATCTTTTACCCCACTGGACAAGCGTATTCCACTTTCTACTTTTTAAAATTTTACTTATCCCCATGGGCAGCCAGCCAGAGGCTATACTCACTTCCACCTCCAACCAATGAGAGAGCACCCACATAGCTCTCAGCCATGTAAAATCCTTCCACGTCTTGAAGATCCCCTTAAGCCCCTTCTCCCGGATTCCACCGCCGCAGCCAATAGCCTGCATGCTACATCGCAGACTGTGTAATTCCCTGAAAGTCAAGCCTCACTTCAAAGACTCTTAAAGATATGGGGTTGAGAACTGTGTATCAATCCAGATGCCCAAAAATAGAAAATAGACTGCCATCCACTGCCATTCACTAAACGAAAGCTATATATGACTGACAACAAGTGCGGCGGGTCTATTGTCCACTTGAAAAAGGAAAGTAATAAAAGTTCTTTTTTGCTTGAGGAATCGGGAAACACAAAGAAAAGATGGTAGACAATTGGTCATCAAAGAGGCAACGTTACAGGGGAGAGAGACACGCAGATACAATACAACACAAAACATGCAAGCTACAACCTGTTTGCTACAGGATTCGTCATAATAGAGAGTGTTCGGAATGCCCAAAGGAACCGAGCTCACCCGAAAAGGGTTTAGAGCTACAAACCGATTCCTCGGGAAACAACCACCAACACATCCAATCTTAATTGAGAAAAAAAATCAAAGTTTACATTTTATAAACAGTAGAAGACAGTAAAATAACAAAATACAAATTTAAAGGTAACTGCATGATATACATACATGTGCGTGAACGTAATACGAATATACAAAGCAAATATAATAATAATAACAAAAGGAGTAAAAGAGATGGAAAAAAGAATATACATATTCCAACTTTCTTACAAATTCAAAAAAAAATAATAAAATTATGCAAAACAAATCCATAATACAGACCAAAAGATAAAAAAAAGAGAGAAAAAAGACAGGAAACATAAATAAAAAAAAATAAAAAAATGTTACTTTTGAATCATATTTTCAGTTGACGCCAAACAATCCTTGTTGATATTTTTTCTCTCTTAAACAGTTCTACAGTTCAAAAAAAAAAAACCGGAAAGAGGATTATTTTTTTCGAGATCTCCTTTTCCAGGGGGTCGAAGAACTTTAAATATCTCAAAAATCAAGAATATTCCTGTTGGTTCTCGTCACTTGACCATGGTTCAAATTCACGAGGTTCATCGCCAAAGGCCCTGAAGAAGCTGATGACGAAGCTTAATATTCGTTTTTATGCCTATGAGCAGTGTATAAAACAAAGACGGAAAGGCCCAGGTGTGTTAAACTTCAGCCCTCTGAAACTGCAGGGGATGGTATTAAACACTTCGAAATGACTTTTTTTTTTCAAAAATTTCGCTTTATATTTAATTTTTTAATAGTGAAATGTTTTTTCTTTCAATTAAAAAAAATGCAAGATTACGATTCTTTCTTTTTTAAAGATATCTAAAGTTTCTTAAGATGACTAAATTTTTTTTTCGGTGGTGTTAACTAGTTACTTATATTTTTTCCATTTTTAAATAACCCTGGAAAATGTCAACTTCCGAATTTTTAAATTGTTTTTAATTGTTCCCATTCACACAACTTACGATCCAAAGGGTAATGATATTCATACAATGCACAGAATAAGCATTTTTCCCTCGTCGAAGCAAAGGATGGGAAAAAAAATAATAGATTAGTAGATTTTATGCAAATTTTAATAACAAAATCGATGAATTTCAGGTTTTTTTTTCTTTTTAATTCGTTTTTATATGCATAGTTCTGGCGCATTAGGCCACGTTCTAAGTTAGAGGGTTGCTATATTGATCTCTCTCTCTTTTTTTAATTTCAGAATTACTATTTTTCTTGAGATGAATCATCCCAAAAAGTTCTTTAAAAAAATTCACTGAAAATAATTTGGTGCGATATTTTAAAAAGGTGGAACCTCATTAAAAATAATCAAGTTTTTTGATATGCTGTCTTGTACAGGGTTAAATGTGATTTCTCATTAAAGAAAGTTATGCTTTCTAGTTGAGTTCATCAGATTTATTTTAAAAATTCGCCCGTATGGTGAGCAAAAATTCTAGTTAGAAATAAAAATTAATTTTTCTGTTTTGTACCTCCATGAAACACTACCGTGCTAATTAATACTACGCACCAAAATCGTTAGAATGCAAACATTTTGTGTGCTCCTAGTCTAAAAGCAAAAATATTATTTACAAATTTACATTTTATTTCATAAATATTCAAATACCATACTATTTGGCATAAACCTCTCTTAAAAATTCCTTAAACCTTCATTATATAAGTTTAAACGGAAGGATTTGTCCATGTCAGTAATTACTAAGCTGTTTATACCATCTTGGTGAACTTCTATCTTAATTCCTGAACAACTCTATGTCAATTACAGTTCGTGCAGAAAAGCAGAGTTTCTGCAGAGAAGTAAATAATTCGAAATTAATAGAGACATGTTTCGAGATGTTTGAAAGGAATTTTCGTTTCTCATTTCTTTGTGCTAATTATAAAAGCAGGATTTCATGCTGTTACCATTGAAATTAAAGTTGCGCAGTTTCATCAACAGCCATTTGGATATCTCAAACTAAGCTGATTAAATTTAATGAGTGAGCAGATTTTAAACTCTTATTAGAAACCGAGATACACCCCTTTAATTTTCGAGATCAATCTACAGAGAAAGAAATAAGAACGAATCAAGTGCAAATGGCAAATCAAGCACTGCTAAATAAAACTTTATTCTATTTTTACTCGAAGTATGTTATAAATTTTAAAAGGATATAAAACAAAAAGATTACATTTCATTTGTTATTATTATTTATTTATTTTTTGCAAAAATTCTAAAAATAATTATACAGGCTTTTATACTTTAGAAATTTTATTAAAACCGTTTAATAATATTGCATTTTTATGAGCAAATTATGTATAGCACTGACACGCACTCACGTTTACTATTGTACTGCTGAGGCTATCTTATTTTTCACTTATACTGTCTATCTGTGATTCAATGTTTGCTTTGCAACTTTAGATTTAAAGCAATTTAGTATATTATTGTAATTTATTATATATATATATATCCATGTATATAAATCAAAGGAATGATTGATACATTTCCTATAAATCAGAGGAAGCTTAAATTTTGAAATAGAGGACCGAGAACATGAAGCCAATACACGTATCGTAAAAAGTAAACGTCAGTTTCCTAAGGCTATTATTGACTTAGGGCAGAGAAGTAGGGTTAAGCTTGATTTATCGAATTTTAACCTTCCCCCTGTAGCCTAAATTTATAGATAATATTACAAGGAAAAAGGCATAATATTAATCATGGTTGAAAGTTATTTACTCCTAAAATTCGCACCTGTAAGCAAATAATATATATATATATACTAGTCTCATATTGTGGTTTGAATGAACCTTTTATTTATAAAAAAAATCTTGAAACAGTGTTTTAAGCTAATTTTTTCAGTTTTAAGTAATTTGATACATGCATGAAAATTTCATATATGACAAATGTCATTTTATATTACGTTAAAAATTAAGTATACTATCAATAAGTTGTACCTATTTTCATGATATAATTCAGATAATTTTAAATTTCTAACATTAATTTTTTTTAAAGTTTATCATTACAATTCTTGTAAAACGCATACATTCTTAAATTTTTATTTCTTTTGTGTGTGTGTGTGTGTGTGTGTGTGCGATTAATGAAAAAAAAAATTGAGAATTTTTTAACCCTTAAGAAAATTTGATCGCACAATTAAAATGTTTATTTTCATGTCATTTTATACTATTCAATTTTTTTTTTAAATTGAACATTTAAGCTTCTAATGATACTTGTTATTTAAATTTTCTCATATGTGCTAAATAATTCAATATCTCTCTCTTTTATTTGTACAAATATTCTTCAAGGCTTTAAAAGTAATTTTTGAAATTTGTTCTCGATTATAACGGAACCATATCATCGCAAACAAAGCCACTGAGTGAGGCTAATGCAAGATATTAATTATGTATGATTGTTCTAACTGTCAGGGTTAAATTAACGTGTCGTGTTGAGAATGTCGCTGGAATAAAATATTTGTCTCATTTTTCTCATAATGAAATGGTAATTGGAAGAAAAATGCATATAAATCTTAAACAAATCTGCCAAATGTATCATATAATTAAATCTAAGAAACAACTACACGATGATCATTTCAAATTAGAATCAAAATTCTCAAGAATAAAATAAAGAACATTTTCTTCACAAAAAAAAATAATAACTATGAAAATTACAAATTAAAGATATTAGAAGGAAGTTCAGTAGTAGAACAATTTATATATAATAAATAATTTGCCATGTTATAAGCCCTATATATAACTTCATTTGACTTAAAAGTTTTAGAATGACAATTCGTAAAATGTATAGGCAGGAAAATATAACATTCAAAACTTGTTATGGAGAATCTAAAAAACAAAAATAAAAATAAAAGAAACTGTTGTGAATTCTTGATTATGTTAGCATTGAATGCACTCACATGAGACTTGTTAAAACTGGTCATACAAGCATTACCAGATAATTTCTAGACAAAAAAATAAGAAACGCATTGTACAACTGTCGAATACAAAGCTGGAATTTTTCGAATATTTTCTAAATATTTCATTCTTTCTTTGGAGATTATTCTTTTCAGTAGAAATTGTTTACATTCTTCTCTTTGTATTTATTGTATTATTGTATTTTCTGCTTATTTGTTGTTGGATAATGATCAAAGGTCAAACGCAGTTATCAGTCAGTTTTGACTGCGATACTGTAATTTTCGATTTGATACATAAATTTAAATGTCCGTATTTACTTTGTTTATCTGATGTATTACGTAGGAAAACATCAAAAGACGTTTTGAAAATGTACTTAAGATTTATAGAGGAAGATTTAGGGCAAGGAATACTTTTATTGATGTGTATATTTATTCCATTTTAATTGTTTTACAAATGAAGCAGACGATTTCATCCGTAGAACTTCCAAGATAAAGTAAAATTATTGTTACAAAATTCAAAAACTAATTTTCTGCATTTGCATGCTATTTTATGTTCAGCGTAAAATATATGAATATCTTTATTGATAGCTTAAAATTCTGGAAGGATATAAATAACTTTTTAAAAATTACAAAGGCAACCCATTAAAGTGGTAAAATACGGGAGAATAATCCAAACATTTATTTATTGATTATAATCAACCATTCACGTCACATTTTTAACCTCGAATGTTATGCAGAAATTATGTCGGAAAATTAAATTATTCTGGAATTAATGCATTAAAATTGACGATTTTTAGTATGCAACTCAAAAGTATTCAATAAAAATTAAAGGTGATAATTGTTATTCATGTAATATTGTATATTGTTTTAAGAATTTTCAATGAGCTAAATTCCTGACGGTCACGTGTTCTCCATGGAATTCAAAATTGACATTCGAATTGTACTTGTTCTATATGTAAAATTTAGGCAAAATTACAAATTTTATAAATAGGTAAAAAATGTTCAAATATATATATCAAAATGCTTCAAAACGCTATTCAAAACTTAAAAAAAAAAAAAAGAAAGTTTTATATTATACGCCTACTTTTTAATTAAGGGCACCTTGTTTACCTATGCACATCACTATTATTATTGACAAATATGTATTTTTTAAAAGAAAGTTTCTTCAAGAAGCCAAAGCTGGCAGCAGCGAATCACATGAACCGATTACATTTACCATGGGATTGTGACTTCACGAATTTGTGAAAGGGAAAAATTTATGTGGCATCATTGTCACATAATAATAATAACCACCTGTTTCTAGCAAATCAGTTCACCAATTCATAAGACATCATAGTAACACGATAAATGCAATCAGCTGCGCTTCGTTGTTGCCAACTTTTGCTCTTTGCAGAAACTTTCTCTTAAAAAAAGTACATATTTGTCAACAAAAAAAACGCACATAGGTGTAAAAATTTCAAGTAATTTAAAATACACATGCACATAAAATAAGATTCTTTTTAAATTTTAAAATTTTTTTCTTAATTCTTGAACATTTTTACCTAATTATAAAATTTGCAGTTTATCAAAGATTTTCATGTAGAACAAATACATATAGTTATATGTCTGTTTTGAAATCAATGGAGAACACGTGTTTGATTCTATCATGTGACCGGCATGAATTTAACCCATTGTTTGGGTGGAAAATACGTGATTACAGTTATCATGTGACTTTGAAGCTCATAAAGAACATGGAAAATATTTTATTCGTTTTGCTTAACGGCATCACGCATAATTATTTTATTCTTATGAAGGCTTTTAAATAACAGATGTATCTCATGTCGATATATTAATATAAACAAACTATAATACAATAGCATTGATATTTCTTTGTATTCACATTCTATATTTCTATAGAATCTGTACCTAAAAGTACATTTAAATGCAAATTCTTTTATAAAGTACATTCCCTTCAAAGAAAAAAAATAATTGACAAGTAAAAGGACACAATTCTGTAACAAATATAATATATTCATTACATTTGGAAAAGTAACGTAACTATTACAAAATTAAATAATCCTGTTTATAGGTTCGTAAGGCTTCTAACCACAATGAAAAGTGTGGCTCCCTTTATTGGTCAAATACAAATAATGACTCTTTATTGTAGAGTAAATTAAATAACCGTTATATATGCTGGTTAGTTAACAGTCACGCTCTTTAGAAAAAGCTAATTGGATAGTAGCGCATAATCGTATTTCCTGTAAACTATTTTAAAAGCTTATTATCTGTCAAATGTAACACACTTTGATTATTTTATGAATGTAATTTTGCGACACAAATTGAATTTTGTGGTTTAGTGGATCGTAAATTTTAAAAATTCGTTCACTTTAGAATTTAGTGAAGGAAACGTTACGTTCTAAATAACTAGATTTTTGACGATGGGGGGTTTATGGATCATATATGTGCTAGATAAGGAATGGGAAATAATATTATTGTATGCATTAATTGAAGGAAGAGGATGCATTATTTATATCAGGTATGTGTTTAAAAATCTCATTATAAAACTAAAATATAATCTTTTGTGAAATATTTTGATTAAGGAATTATATGTTGATGTTAAGTGGAATAGTGAACCAAAATACTTTTATTTTTTAATACATTTCGAGATAGTTAGAGTTAGAAAATAAATAATTTCAGAAAAGTGAGAAGGTTACTAAGCATATAAATTGAAATTTCTTTGATTACAAAACAGATATAAGATTTATCAATCTTATTCATTATTATTTTTATATTGAAAAACTGAATTCTTTATTTTAAGAATTACTTTTATTTACTAAGCATTTTTACTTAAAAGAAACAAATGAAAATTTAAATTATGATATACATTTATGAATACGTTTAATTATAATTTCTTTTGTACTGCTTATAATCCAAAACGGCAACACGAAGAAATGTTCGTAACAACTTATTAAATATTTATTTAAAAAAAACTTTATGGACGTTGGTAATTATTTTTGAATTTAATATTTATTGTAATATCAATTTTTATATTAAAATACCGTGTAACGTTTCACGTAACTTATATCATAAATTTGGAAAAAGAATATATGTATACGAGTGAAACCTATATGGAGACATTAAGGCAATATAGGTATATATCACAAGATATTTCGGCTGAAATACGCGCCATGTTAAATACCTTAATATATGCCTGTTTCCTTTTATAAATTTAAATTACATTAACTATTTACACTAATTTTAACATAAAGACTGATAGGTTAAATATATCACTCATTATATATCAATCCTTATTTATCATTCATTTATACGGAACAGGTATTTTATATGCCCGACGGCCGCCATCTTGGATTTTTTTGGCGAAAAGTCATTTCTCGCCAAATACAGTGCCACGTTAGATGATGGATGATAAGCGCTTTTCTTAGCGCTATATTTGGCGAGAGGTTGGTGGTCGGGTCTCCTCGATGTCTATGCGAATAATACGATATAATGTGTTGCATAAACATGAAGCAAAATTAGAAAATACATAAGAGTGAATCTTCTAAGTAAACAGCATATTTTTCTACTGTAACACAAAAATAGCTCTTAATATTTATTCCTAACAAAAAATTATCTTAAAATATAACTTATAACACATTCTTTTTTCAAGGAAACATTTTGGAACGTTTTTAACTTTCTTAAATTATTACAAGCCTCGATCAGTGCATTAAATATTCATAAATGTAATAGAAGATGTCTGGATTAGAGTGTATTCTGTGTTATAAACGCATGTTGTGATATAATATGTTGTATTTACATATTATTATGTAAATGATGCTAAACTCGACAGTGAATTATGCATGAATTTTTCATATTTATAAGAACATAAGGAGAAAAATAACAAATTACAACATAATAAAAAAGTTTACAAAAATTATTATGTAAAGCTATTGAAGAAAAAAAAATAATTACTTTACTTTTTTTTTTTTTCGAAATGAAATTTAAAAAAAGTTTAATAATGAGTTTCGACTTCGACAAGAAAGACTCACTCTTTATAGCCGTAAGAAATAATTACGTGGTTTAGTAATTTATATTGACATTTTCATTGATTTTTTTTTTATCACACAATGAAGAAGCTAAAAATTAATTCAAATTAAAAGATTGTAACGGGATAATTTTCCTTTGAACTTTTAATGTATCATTCTAAAAATAAAAGAAAAATGTCGCGGTAATGATATTCTAAATTTAAATATTCATTGGTTTTCACAAGGGAAGAGAATTAACTTCTTCAATAGAGGAAATTTTAAATATGCACAACTACAGTGCCTATGAATCCCGACAATGATATAGAAACTTTCGTTCTATTATTAATATTCTAAAATTGTTCATGTATTTATTGATTATATGTTTCTTGTTAATTTAATTTTTTCTCTTTTAAGTTTTATTTTATTTATTTATTTTATTTTTTGCAAATAACTTAAAATATATAAAGTATATCGATTTTCCATTTCTCACAACAAAATTTATCACATTTTTCCATTCATTTCTTTATACAAGAAAGCTAAATTTTTATTATATTCCCCGGTATTCGAATTTTCAAAAATATTTAAAAGAATAAGATATTTGTGAATATTGTATGAAATGCATAATTGGAAGCAATACAGTTGTACTGTGTTACAAACAAAAAAAAAAGACAGTAACAAATCAGTGAATTACTTTCTTTTGATCCTGATAATTTAGCCGGAACATTAAATTACTAATTATCAAAGAAATTCAGAATTTTCGTTTAATCTGTTATTAACGCAATATGAAATAACTGATTCAAAGGATGATTAATAATTTTATAAATGTAGATTTAGTAAAAAACTAAGAACTTTAAATATAGGTAAAATTAGAAATAAGAAGAATTTATACATATATCCGGAAAAAATTGAATTTTCTCCGAATTCTGAAAAAATATTTTTATGTTTATTTTAATCATTTATCAAATCTTACCTAGCGTATTGATTCGAAAGCAATAAAATGTATTCGAATGAGTATAAGATAATCAAGGTTTTTCTAGAAATACCTTTTTTATCCGATTATTGAAAATATATTATTGAATATTTTAATCATTCTTTTGTGGGATTTTAAATCTTAAATGAATTATTAGTATATTCGAATGAGTATAAGATGATGAAGGTTTTTCTAGAAATACTTTTTTTTATCCGATTTTTGAAAATATGTTTTGAATATTTTAATCATTCTTTTGTGGGATTTTAAAAATCTTAAATGAATTATTAGCAATTCTTTTCAAAAATCGAAAATAATTTTTTTTTTTTTTAAAAAGAAAGCTTCATTATCTTATGCGCATTAAGGTACTCTTCAGTTGCATTCATATTTTTGCATTTTTTTTTTTTTTATATTGAAACCAAAAAAAAAAAAAAAAATCCATAGGATAAACACTACGCTTAGGAATTCAAATCACTATTTATTATAGCAGATATATGTGAAAAATTCCTTGTGAGGCGATATATTTTTAACGTTTTGTCTCTGTCTTGGAACGTTTTCATCATTTCATTCGGAACATTCTGAGTTTCATTTTTAATGTCTGAATACTGATTTGAACTATTTATTTTCTTTTCACACACCAGCTGTGCTTTTGAAAAGAGGCGAAAATACCCATAAATGAACCATCAGCCATTACGTTTCCAAGTCATTGTCCTGCAGCTAAAGTTCTCCAAAAGTACGTGTTTTGCAGTGAAAATACTGATTAAGATAGCTAATATCTATCTTTCTAGTTACATCACAAGCAATCTCAGACACGAAGTTCGTGATCGTACTGTTGATGCACACGAGCGTAAGGGATTATGACCATAACTGGGGCTAAGTGTTTACAAGATAGGCCGTAAATTTCGAACATGGCGGTCGGTTTTATCTTTAGATTCATCGCCTTGTGTTTTTCTTCTCTTTGCCATCTGATGTATTTCGCTGAAATTGGCTGGAAGGCTTTCATTTCGTCGTAAAAAGTTAAATGATTCTATTTTTTTTAAAAATATATATGTATTTATACCCTTTTTATTATTTGAGAGATTTAGGCTGTTGTCTTAAAAAAAAATGACTTGGGAAGTATTGGGTGTGGGTGTGTTGTCATTGAAAGTGAGTGAGATACAGTTAAACGAAAGAGACGTTTATGGGACTGTGAGGGGAATGGGAAAACTGAGTTGTTGCGTGCTTATTTTATTAGTCTCGTCTCACATAAATAAAACTACTTTTTTGAGAAAATTCAAAATGCTTTAATAATATTTTTGCTCAGAAAATATTAAAATTTCGCCTAAAATTAGTCATATGTATCGACTGATACCTTCAATTAAAAATTAAATTATTTTAGTGAAAATAATTGAAATATTTTTTTCAGCTTTCTTACCGTAACCTTGCCTTGTTTTTTTCTCTATAATTATACTTTTAAAGGTGGAAAGGTGCCTTAATAATGTTTATTTTAATGGCGTTAAAGAACTTAAATTAAAAATATAGAAACTGTTATAATTCTGTGTGTTTAACAAATATTTTCAAATTACAGAATTAAAAAAAAAATGCTTGTTTAGCATAATTAAATGTTATTTTCTAATAAATATAAAATGTCTTCAGCTGGTATATTTTTCATCTTTTTTTGGTTTAGTTAAATTGTTATGTGTAGAAAAGTAGTTAATATGTTGAGTTGAAATAAACACCTACATCGAAATATTCGCCCAATTTGGTGACACTTCGAATAAAAAAAATACCAAAAGAGGTAATATATTTGGGATTATATATTTAAATCCTGTTCAGCATCCAATTATAATATAAATTTAATAAAATTATCCTGCTTCTTTATGGCTAAGGATTTCTAAAATCATGTTTAGCAAAGAAAGACAGAGATTTATATGTACCCAATAGAGTGATTTACATCTTTATCAAGTTATTTGTGCATCGCTCAAAATTCTCTCTAATGTGCTTTCAAAAATTCATGTTAACATTCAAAAGCAAAAATATTTTTAGTTCAAACTGAGTAGTAGAAAACTGAGTTCAAACTTGAGTTATATTATTACTTTCCTTTTATGCTAATTTTCGAGAGTACTTTCAAATAAATAATCTCAGGAAAGAAAAGAGTATAATATAGTGCAAATATTCATTATCAATCTTTTATTTTTTTAAACCAAAGAAACTTTCCTGACTTTTTTGAAATTTTTAATTTTGATGTATTATTTTTCTAAAAATAAAATACAAGTTCTTTCAATACACTGTTTGAAATTCTAACCAAATTTTATTTTTTGCCTATTAAAATTTTTAGCTTTGAATAACTTTTTCTGTTTCAAGAACACATGAAACTATATGAAATATTATCAATGGAAATGCGAGTTATGTATTTCTTGTGAGAAAAGTATTAATAATACACTAACACTCAGATATCGTCTTTGAGGTAAGAAATGTAGATAATTGCTGAATGGGTGTTTAATTTGAAAAAAATACTTTTTAAATGGTTTAATACAAATAATAAAAGAGCAATGCAAATTTCCAAAACAGTAAAGAAATTTATTTCTTTATACTTTTGATATATGAAATACATTCCTATGAATAATAAAATCTTATTATAACTTTGTAATTGTTTTTCTTGAAATTATTTTAAACTATTTTAAGTGCATTAAAATGGGAAATGAAAAATAAAAAGAGTGATCTAACTGTATACCAAAATTTAAACTGATATCTACTTAATGCATAGCACCAAAAAGTAATAGTTTTTGTGATGAAACAATTTTATAAAAGTATCATTATTAAATTTTACTTTCTTTCAGTCTTTTTAATAGGATATGTAAAGTCAAAAGCACTTCTTCGAAGATCTATGCATTACAATGTGTAAAAAATCAAATTATTTCCAAATAATATTAGATAGGGTAAAATATTTTAACAATAAATTATTTTTCGTTTTCATTTAATTTAAATAATCCATTAATATTTTATTTATGTCATATAAACATAACATAACAATTTCAATTTCCCTGCTTATTATTTACTTCATATTGTATATTTTCCATCCAGATAAGATGCTTAGCATATACCGGTGATCCCAATTTCTAAAACTATTTGATAATATGTGGCATGTTTTTATTTTTAATACTCAAAAGTGAGGGAAGGTATTATAATGGCTATGTTGCAACAAATAAAGGAAATATTAAATTCTTTTGTGAAAATTATGTACATCAAGTATCAATTCAGGAAAAATAATTTTAAGTTATACAGTACACAAACTCAGATTGTCATGTTTTGCGTTTTCATTCATGTAATATCCCCCTCCCCCAAAGCATAAGAAAAATCCATAATGCTGTCACTTCTCATTTCTGGAAAGTTTCCCTAAAAGATGAATTCTTTTGTATTCATCTTTGCCAAAGTAACAAGAAAGGCAGACTTTTCATAATGGAAATTGTTAAGCATTTCTTTAAAAAAATTTTCTTCATTCGGTTTCAAAAATTTATATTGTATCTATTCAAGATAGCTATAAGTGTTTCATTTTTTTTTCTGCTGATATTTTAATATTTTGATAATACAAAGTGAAAAAGTGCCTTAAGTTATTTCTTTTACATCGAAGAAAATTAATTTGGTTTTGATATATTCACGCACAAAAATAGTAAATGCCTAAAAATATCTAGTTTGTTATTAAAAACGAAAATAAAGTACTACATTTTCATAGAAATATGATAAAACAAAAAATGCTTTTTGGATAAAATTGGAGAAACCATTGGTGTAAAAAGGATGTGTCTTGTATCACGTAGGCAAGGGCCTACATCGTATTTCTTCTCTTATCTCCTACTAACGAATGATAAGAGGTTTACATATTAACTAACAGCTCTAGTTTATGATGTTTCTGTCCTCCAATGTGTCTGGCACGATACGAGAGACAAGATAATTTTAAAATAAAGATAATATTATTCTTCAAAATTTTAATTATTCTTCGTATCTATATTACTTTCAAAACTCTTATTTACGTAACATGAAATGAATAATATATTCTATAAGAATTTTTAAACATAATTGATTGTTTTGAGAATGAAGAGTTTTGATTACATTTTTTTTTTTATTTTGAGAATGAAGTGTTATGAAAATAGTTTTATATTCATTAATTTTTTTCAGAATGAAGATTTATTTAAATATTTTTATATTGTTTATAATTTTTTTTAAGTTTAAATGCATGAATAAGACTTCAAGGAGTTTAAATACGTGTTTTTAATACTTTTATAGCTTTGTATAAAGGCTTTGTGTCGATTACGCTTATATTACATCTTAACATTTAAGAATTTAAAAATATTCTTTTTCTATAAATGATATCTATAATGAAACCGGTATTTTCCCGATAAGTGTTGTTTATCATTAATTAATTATCAGTAATTAGAGCTTACTATTTACTAAAAAAAGGCTTAACAACTTCCATTGTTATTTTTTTGTTACTAAGAAAAAAAATGTTTTACCACCTTTTTGAGTCGGGACAATTTTTTAAATCTCCTGTGATGCAAATAAATATATCTATAAAAAGGTTTCAAATTCCAGTTTTTGAACAATCAATAAAAAAAACATAAATAATTTGGAGCAATTATATTAATTTTCAGCTAACTTATTCTTCGCTGAAACTGCATCAATGAAGCTATAACAGAGGCGTCTGTTATTCGGTTTTTTTATTGTTAGTGCCATTGGAATAAACGCAGAATCTCTTTTTTTTTTTTTAAAAAAAAGTATTTTTGACACTGTAAATATTTGTTTAAATTTCCTAGTCATTTCAAATAAAATGTTTTAGTTGAAACAGAAGATTGTTAGGTGATTATTATTTCCTACTAACTATATAAGGATTTTATTTTACCAAAATGGATAATTTTTATGTATAATTTCAAAGAGTTTTTTAGCAATCAATTAAATTTAAATTACTAACTTATATGAGACTATAAGTAGAAGCATTTTTTTTATATTTCTGTTAGTAAAATCTTTAGTAAACGTTTATGGTTCCAAAATTTAGATTATATTCCAAAAAACATTTCCAATATAGAAAAAGAGAAGATCAATTTGTGGAATTTTCTCTCTCTCGTCACCAATGAAATTTATTCTTGAAATTGAGATTTTTCATGAAAAGAATGATTTAAAAAAGGAAAAGAACAGAAAAAATAACATTTTTATTTCGTGAATGCTAAGAGTAAAATCTCGAAGTTGTGCCGTAGTATTGAACGTGAAAAAAGTAACGCTTATGATATTTATTAAACTGATGCTTGATGAATAAAATATAAAGATTTTCCATCATGAAGCTGTCGTGAAAAGTTGATTTTTAAAGTAAACTTTCTTTAAAAGAGAAGCATAAAAAAACATATATACGGGTTCACTATTTCTCGCGCGTAGGCTGATAAAAGAATTTATTTCGTTATTTTTGAATTAAATTGACATGCACGCAGAGTAAGAAATCATGTTTCTAGAACTATACAAACATTTTGTTTTTCCTCTATTTTTATATAATTTTTTTTTCATTTAAATTTTTACTGTAAGTATGGAATATTAAAAGAAATGTTTGAACATTCGCACATTATTTTCCGATGAAAATATGTTGGAAAAATTCGAAATACTTCATTCTAAAGACATTTATTTTAAATACAAGTTTTCATTCGGCTGCCTTCTAAAAAATAAAAACCTTTATTTGTTTTTCTCTATAAAACCGTAATGAAAGCTGCTTCCTAAGCTTAGGGTTTTGTAAACAGAAAAAAAAAAAAAATTGGTGTGTGAGATGCCACGCAATAGTAGTGAAACTTCTTTGGCGACGTTAGAACATTGATTATTTGCCCTAATATTCCAAGCTGACCGTGTACAGGTCTCAATCGCCTAATTTGTATGAAAGGTATGATCCCTTCTGATACCAAACCCAAAGTAAAAATATATGCTGGAATTTTTGGGTATAAAAACCATTATATTTTCATAAATTTGGTATACTTTTCCTACTTAAACTTTGTGGGCAATTGGAGCATGCTTTAATGTCTTCTAAATTAATTCCTGGTAAAATATTTTTGTGCTCAGCAACAGGCGTCCTCAAATCATCTCTAAACCATAATCTATCACAAATCGAACACCCGTGATCGAAAGGATTATCAACGAATCGCTTTGGAATATCTTTGTGTGCATTTTTATGGGAATCATAGTCTTTGTAACGTAAGATAGAATTTATTATCGATTCACATGCATCAGTTGCAACACGCAATAGACTTGTTGAGGGCTCTGTAGTTGATGGCACTGGGTGGTTCACAAAGGCCGTATTAATCTGTGCTGTCAATAGAAGAGTCTCAATAACATTCCCATCCCTTAAACTCGGCATTAAAAAAAGTATTTTGCAATGTTTTTCTCCGTGCTCGATATTCTCTCATATACTCTGATGGAGATTTGGAAGTAGCACTTGATGAATTTGCACTATGTTTCTGTTTTTTTGTCACTTTTTCGACTGTGCTTGCTGCTAGTTTTTCTTTCTTTTTTTTCTTTCACGAAACTCTTTTCCTCTTTGTGCATTTGATTTAGGCATTCTGACTAGAATTAATAATAATTCAACGCAAATGAAAATTAAAAAAGCAAATTAGCCGCTGAACATATCGTCATGTAGCCAACCATCTAAGAAAATATTTCAAAAAGGCACGCGTCTGCTGCGAGAGCTATTTTGTCTACACCGCAATGCACATACTGCAACTTATACAACCGTTAATAGATGTCCTGGGTCTGTGGGAGAAGGACCCCCAATCGGAAGTTGGGAAAATTGACCAATCGGAGAGGGGGGCAATCATCCCACTTTTTCACGCATATGACGCAAATCACGTGTTGTCCCCGATCGCTATCTCCTCACGATGGCGACGATTCGGGGGATGGGAGGGGGAAACTACTTCCGTTCGGCTTTTTCACCCTAACGCAAAACTGGACACATTTCTCTTTCACTCTCGAGCGCAAAGAAGTTTCACTTCAAAAAAATTCAAAATTTAGAAAATATAGTCTGAAAATCGTTTGAGGGAGTTCCAATTTTGGGATATATATATATAGGGTGTCGAATTCAACCGACAAATTCAGAGGTTTGATAGTAGGCGGCATGAGCCACAAAGTACCGTTAGTCGGAGTAGTTTGCAAAAACAGTTATGAAGAGTGTTACGTCGAGTGGAATGAAATGGGGTAATAAGAGATAGGAAATATATTTATTAGACGTAAGGCATGCTTACAATACGAACAATGCGTCAAAACTCGAAGTCAAAAATGCTACGAAAATTTATTGTCACAGAAATTTTTGAAGTTGAGGCTGCATAGGTCATAGCACATCCGATACCGAGGATCAAAGGATTGTTGGACGCATTCAACAAATCCGGTGTATTGAAGCGACGACAATTTGTGCCGTGAATTCCTCCCCTATAGCCATCGGCGTTTCATTCACGTGTGATATCAGGGGGCCATAAAAGAAGAAATCCAAGTGATTGATATCCGAAAAGAGTGGAGGACAAACAATAGATCCGCCACGTCCCCAGGTGATTACGCACCGTAATCGAAAAATGTACTTGCGCACCACCATGCATTCTGGTGCGCAGTGGCCGATACTCCGTGCAACAACTCCGGGAGGACGAGGAGCAAAAAAAAATAATAATAAATAAATAAATAAATAAAGGTATTTTGCACCACTGAACCGGTCAGGTAGTATATGTATATACCCGCATTTGTTTGGCCCATTTCCTCGTCTGGCACGTCGTCCTCCAGACAGCTACTAATATCACGCGATTTTCACCGAATAAACTTTGTCTGCGACCCCCTGTTCTTTGTTGATTTGCCATCCCCATGTGGCTTACTATCTCCCCTCTGAATTTGTCGGTCGAATTCGGCAACACCTTTTATTTATATACAAATAACTGAACTGCTCAATGACGCAACAGCCCATGATGACCAAGTCCTACTGTGCCAATCTCAGTGTACGCAACCTTAGGCGCTGGGATGCGTGAGCAGATGTTTCGGTCAAGTGGTCAGTCTGACGTTAAACCCCCAGTGTTCAATTCTCCAACTAGCTTGGTACTTTATTATCGGCCTACTGAAGGGTTGAAAGGCTGAGTCGTCCTTGCCCAGCCTGGGATTCGAACCCCGGACCTGTGGTGTGGAAGCGCGATACACTGCCACTCAGCCACTGGGCTTCTTTTATATACAAATAGTACTTTAAAATAAATCCATTCGTGATTAATCATATAAAAGTTCTTTATATATGTAATTTGAAAAATGATTAAAAAAAGGAATGTTTTCACTAAAAATATTATTAAATTGATTTTTCATTAAATCTACATTCAGAAACTAGTTAAAGAATTCGAATCAATTCTCGAAGCAGCCAAAAGCGGCAAAAAACCGAAAGTACAAGTAATTGCTTTCTCCATCAATATTAACTGTGCAGGAAAAATGAAGCCTTTCATCAATAGTTTTCAGTATACTGCATTGCTTTAGTTTTTCTAAATTCTCATTTTTGTTGCTGTTAACATCTTTAAGTTATACTGTGGAAAATAAAAAGGGTATTTTCATTTTTCATCAATATATTTTTCCTTCGAAATCTAATCAACAACTTCAAAGCAGAACAAATAGAAAAATTAATATCGTGTAAGCAATCAGGCAAAAAGAATTTCCACAAAGCTTAAGTTACTCATATATATATTTTTCTACCTATTTTTGCAAGATTCGAAGTATCCCGATTACTTTTCTCAGAGATAATATGCATATTTAAAAAATTTTTTCTGGTATTTCGATTTAACCTTCTATTGATTATGCGTTTGAAAGGAAAGTATTTCAAATGATTTGCATTTCTTCAATAACTTCTGTCGCAAGAAAGGCTTTATTTATTATTCTTGTGTCTTCAGCTCAAAAATATAAATATGTACTAAGTAATGCATAATAGTTTTTAAACGAAATTAATTTCATTTTGCTTGTCATGTATTATATGACGCATATTTCTGCGCAGTGAGGTTGTTGTTCTACGTAAAACATTATCAATCATTTTAAACAACTTCACTTAAACCGACGAGTTGAATTTGACTTTGTAATAAACAGTTTAAATTGACAGCACATTTTGGGATAACATTTGTAAAGGATGTGTGTGTATTTGCATTTAAATAATTTGCATGAGTTTTACATCATTACTTTTAAATAATTCACATTTATTTTTAGATTTTGCAACCATAAATCCTTAATATTACTAAATAGTTAACGTAAGCACACGTGATGAATATGAAAGATTTAAATAATGTCTTGAGAAATAAAGGGTTTCATGCTTTACTTTAAGTGAAGGATAATAGAAGATATCTATATGAAGTTAGCATCAGTTATCTTTCAAGTATAGTTATCTTAGGTAATGTTTCATCAAATTTTATTTTTAATTTTGAAAATAAGAAAATAAGCAGTATATATGTATATACTCGTATATACTTTTAGATCTTATGAAGCTAATCATAACTTTATGAAATCTTAAATAACATCTGAAATAAACATACACGACTTCGTTCATGACTTTTAATATTCTATTACAGTGGTTCTTAAACTTTTGATTGCATCTGCCCTCTCCCCCAAGAGATTTTGAACAATCATCCCTAACTCCCAATACATTGCTGAATTATTTAAAGATTCCTCAATAATTCTAAGATGGCCTCAGCTACTTATACAGACTTTTTAACAATTTTGATTTAATCATTTAAGAAAATAATAATTATCTAGTGTAAAATATTACGTCATAGTAATGTGTGTGTGTGTGTTGTGTGTGTGTGTGGCTATGCAGTTGCAAACAAAAAATCTAATTAATGTTCTTGATCGAAATATATATACTAGTTGAGATATTTTTTGAAGGGGAGGGGGTAATTACGTCATCTAGTCTAGAATGGCGCACATTTTAATTTTTCAACAAAGAATTTTAGAGTCTGTAAAAGAGGAGCATCAACTCCTTAAGTACCTTCGGCGTTTGTATCCGTCTTACTCAAACAGTGCGTTGAGTGCCCCGGACGTATATATCCTTCCTTCCGAAATATGATTCTTTTCTTTGTGGGGCTATCATTAAAACTATTCAGAAGGCCTTAGAATGTAATAAAATGACATTGATAAGTGTTTGCAAAGGATTTACTTATTTCAGTGAAAAATTTGTTTGTGCCCTTTCCTCCCCCCCCCCCTCAATATACCTTATAACACGCACCTGTGTGAACCTGTGTAGCACTGGGGAGTGAATCGTGTAACTTTTAATCGGCAGTTATGGGGATTAAGTGACACTCCTTACCGGACCCCTTAGGAAGGCGCTGGGACCCCAAGGGCAAGCGGAACACAGTTTAAGAACCACTGCGCTATTGTATTATATATGTATGCGTCATGTAGTTGTTTTACAGTAATATTTGAATGTATTTTTTTACCATTAAGTACTTAACCCTTTATCAACCGACGGTACTTATAAGTACCACTCACTTTAAAATTACATAGAATAACCATTTTTACGAATGACGATACTTAGCAGGAATATTCTTTTAAATCCACTCTTCCAAGATATCTGGCAGCACGAATTCCACGCTGAGCATTTTAGCGGGGAAAGCGAATAGTTTTATAGCAGAAATTGCGTTTTTAGCTGACAGCGTTTTCAGCGAATTGCAAAGATTATTATTTTTGTTCCGAATAAATAGTTTGCGTCAAAATTTAAGTGTCTTATGTTTTAGTATGTTAATAAAGACCTCAGAAAACGAGTTGACTATTTTAAGTGAATGGTGTATATAATTAATTGGACAGTTGAATATCTTTAATTAATTAGCTTTAACGGATTAAATTTCCCAAAGCTGAGCATTTTGTTTATGTATATCCCTTAATTTTCAATGTAGTAATTCAAAAGAAAAAAAATATTGCATGAAAAAAACTGCAGCAAATCATAATGCGGTAGTTAAAGGGTTAAATGCATTCCGTTGAACTTAAGTAATTTAATTTTCTAACGACTTTATTATCTGTGTTCTCAAGAATTAAAAAAAAACTCAGTTCGTCAGCTTACGGTTGACGAAGTCAAGTAGTCATGGTCGAGGACTTGCAGCGGGCGTTCTTGAGGC
>BMAV01005746.1:81201-105955 GCA_019973955.1 Trichonephila inaurata madagascariensis | reverse complement strand
ATATTTTAAATAGAATGGTGCTCTATTTTTAGTTTACACCCATCAACAATTGCGCAAGCGAAATGAAAGAAATAATTTTGGATGTTCATTTTCCGAAGCAGAAAAATCGGTGAGTAATTTTTCAATGTGGAGATAGAGCGCGGCTGACGTCAGAGCGTGTCGTTTTGCTTACGGCAACCCTTCCCCCTCAGATTCGGTCAAAAATTGGACGAAAAAATTGCATGAAAAATATACGTGTGATACGGCCTTAAGTCGCATGCATTAACGGCAATTATTGTTCATTATAAACCTCTCGTCACAGTATTTAATCGGTCGGAAATTTTCTATCGTATTGTCATCCTATGATAGTATCCAAAATTCTTCAACATGCAGTCTTAAATATAATTTCATTTCTGCTTCTTAATGCGAGTCAGCATTACCTTCGTAAATTGTTTGTATTACTTATTGGGGAACTGAACTGAGTCCCATCTTGTTTTATTCTTAATATCCTTCTTTTCTTTCAATTTGAGTCTAAGAGTTATTATTAAATCGCAAATTAATGTAGTTACAACATACTTCTTTTTCAACTTTGGTTGAAATTATTATTATTATTATTATTGTTGTTTTTTGATATCTCAAGCTCTTAGAATTTTGTTGTTTAGTTATTTTATCAAAATATATATATATAATTCTTTGCATTTATCGCACCATGTGGGCCTGGCTTTGACATCCTGTAGCTGTTTGTGTATGTGTATAAAATAAAGGAGCCATTTAAATATATTGTTTTGTAAAGTCAAGGAATTGTCTAGGATTTTTTATATAATTTTTTAAAATTACGTTTTAATATTTTTCAGTTGTAAGAGATTAGAAAATTTAATGTATAGTTAGTTGGATTTGTTTTCGAAAAAAAATTATGTTAAGAATTCATTCCAACCATTGCTAAATGTCAAGTCGTTTCAGAACTTTCGGCGCAGATATATAAATGAGTTGAATTATTTATTCCATTCTTAAGCTTAACTATTTAACAAAAGTTTATCTAAAATTAACTTATTTAAGTAGACGTACAAAAACATTTTAAATCGGCTTTCACTGCATTTTCAGACTGATTTTGTTGTCTGGTATTTTTTTCAGTTGCTGCTTATGTGATTTAAATAAATAATTACATTGTAGAAACATAGGCATGGCAATATTGTTAGTCAGTTTTCACAAATTTAAATTTCTTGTTTTCTATACTTTTTGAATCAATATTCACGAGAAAAATATATTGCATGTAACTTTTTTTTACACAAAAAATAGATCTTATATTCTTTCGTATACAAACAGAGTAATTTTTAAATTTTTAACTTAGAATTTGATTACAGAGCATGGAATGACGGTTACCTTTTTTTAAAATTTCAACTCAATATTTTCTGAAACTCTTGACCAAATATTTAACTATCTATCTATCAATTTTGCCTTAGAATATATAGTTTTCGTCTGTTTTATAGTTTTATGTAAAATATTTTTTTCTTTCAGTCTATTTAAACCATCTTGATTTATTTGATGATATGTCCTTCTATCGGTTAAGTCACACTTTTCTGTATTATCCCTCCACCTTGTTCTCCCTCTTCCTCTTTTCCTTTTTCTTTTTGGAGTTCGGAAAGTTATTTTCTTAACAGGGGATTTCCATCACTATATCGAAACACGTGCCCCAATCACCTTATTTGGGAAGCCTTGATCACTTTGACTATGTTGGGTTCTCTGTCTTCTGATTGAAGTTTAAGGTTGTATCGTGTATTCTCCACATTCAGTTTTTCTAATTTCACTAAAATTTTTCTTAAGATTTTTCTCTCGAAAGTCAGCAGTTTCTCTTCGTCTTCTTTTTTACTTGTCAAGCATTCGCTGCCGTATAGAACAATTGGTCTTACCAGATTCTTGTATAACTGTATTTTTATTTTGCTACTTATGTATTTAGATTTAAACTGGTTTTGAAATCCATGATAACATTTGTTAGCCATCTTTAAGTAACATACTTTTTGGAATTTTTTTATCAAATTTCATTCTTTTTTTCTTCGTTTTTGTAATTTTATTTTGAGAGATACATATATTGCCTCATATTTAATTATAAAATTCTCTTGAAGCTTTCGAATATGAAAATACTTCATGACAGCGGTTCTTAAACTGTGGTCCACGAACCCTTAGGGGTCCTCAGCGCCTTTCTAAGAGGTCTGCAAAGGTCTCTTGTTTAATGTTAAGATTGTCCTCTTTTACACACTATGAAAGTTCTCATTAAAAAATTTGAAAGATGTGCCATTCTAGACTAGATCATTATATTTCTAGAACATGTGTTCCGATCAAGAATACTAAATGTTTTTTTTTATTGTTTGCAACTACATTGCCCAGTGATTCTCAACCACTATACCGTGGCACTTTCGTATGCGGCCAATTTTTTTTATTTAAATTATTAAATATACTATGAGAAAATAAATAGAATCCGGAACCAAATCATTCAGCCGTTTTATAGAAATAAATTAAGGGTATTTGTGGTATATTTAACTTATTATTTCGTTTATAGATGAAAGTGTACTACAAATAAGTAAAATTCTTTTAAACTTATTTATTGTTAGTGTGCCGCCAAATTTTGAAATTATTAAACGAGTACTGCACCCCAAAAAAAAGGTTGAGAATCAATTGCATAGCCGTTACTACTAGATATTTTTCAAAAATAATAGAAACACACATGCCCAAAGATTAAGAATTGAATTTATAGCGTGCTATAAGATAACGATTGCATTTAAATGACTCAGCCATGCATTGGGAGTCAGAAAGGGGTGTTCTAAATCTTTGGATCCACGATGTCAGGCTGATAAACCCACGGGGGGGCGGCTGCGGCGATCGGAAGTTTAACCTCTTCCGTATAAAATAATGAACTGCAAAGTATGAAGTTTCTAGATTTATGGAATATTGTTTTATTAATTCTTAATTAGTTTTTCTTTAATTTTACTTTTATTCTATTGTAAAAATAAGAATAAAAATTGTCAGAAGAAGCATTTTAAAACCTTTAAAAAAACGTAGAAGTTATGAGTCGTTGTAATAGCTGTAAATGAAGTGGAAATAAGAAAAAAAAGTTTCGTCTGTTACTTTTTAAATAAGCAGACGATTTGGAATTATGCCAACAGAAATAAAAGAAAAATTTTTAACACATCTGCATTAAAGAAAACATTGTACTAAAATTGGATCATGATTATCATATCCATGCGTTGTTAATTTGCTGTTTAGTGGAATAAGTTTAACTATTTTCATGTTGAAGTCTCGTTTTTTTATTTAAGCAGATGCAGTTTTTTCGCAAATTTGCAATAATTATTTATTGCAATACTACTTTTAAAACAAGTTTTTATATATATTCTAGTTCAAGTGACACTGAATACTACGCTTTTGCAAAATCTAGGTTCTGAACGCTGTCAGTAATCTTATAAATAATTGTAGTAAATATTTTTTTTATTTTTATTTTCATATAGGCATAGTGACTTGGAATTTAAAAAAAACACCATACAAAATGTTACGCGAAACAATATTTTTTTTATCACCAAACAGTATATATATATATGTATTTTAAATCAATTAAATATTTACGTTATTTTTATGCAAGGCAAAAACAATGGACCTAATGACATAAGTTGATCTATTATTCTTATTATTTCTTTGATATAAAAGTGAATAATAAGTAATTTATTAGCTTAAGAGTTAATGAAAGTCATTTTGATGTTACTCGATAATGTGTTATAAATATTTTTAATTATGCAAGATCTTTTATAAAATAACACAAAACAAGTAAATTATTTAAATTAAGTTGAACAAGAGGAGAATGCATAGCTTAAGTTTAGAGTAAGAAACAGCTTAGTTATTGAAATACTAAATCCTTTTATTTCGTAGTAAAAAGATTAAAAAGAAGGCGAATTCTTCATTCAAGAGCAGTTTTTCCTCTTCTTTTATTTGAGATTAAAAAAAGAAGAAAAAAAACTTAATGAGCCGCTATACAGGAGGTACTAAACATCACGACAAATTGTCATTACACTTTCATGCGTAAAGATAATTACATGAAGTGGTCTGTAGTTAAATGTGTGCTCAAAGAGCGTTAAGAAGTGATTTAGAAAAGAGCATTGGACATTAAGTTTGTATATTCAGTAATGATCATGCTATTGATTTCCTCGTATTATAAATGGAAACGTTTAAAGATCACATTTGGGTAAGTATCTAGAAGTTAAATCATCAAATGAAGAAAAAAAAGAGAAAAGAAATAAAAATAAACACAAAGAACGTTTATTTAATGGTATTATAATAATTCTGATGTAATATTAGTTTTTACAGTTGAAGGTGAACTGTTTTTATTTTAGTTAAAATATAGATAAAAGGAATCACACACACTCACACATAATAAGTAACATTAAACATATTTTTAAATGTAATATTTAATGTTTAGTTTTTTTTAATGCTGCTATTATAAATATAATGCATATGCATTTCGTGAGTAAAATGCATACATGTTATTTGTTTTCAATGCAGCGAAGTATCAGATTGAATAGATAAGTACCCAACTTTCGTTAACATTTGAAAAAAAATTCAATAATTCATAGAATAATGTTGGGAAAAATTCTAAAATTGACAAACATGCTTGAAATAACATAGGGTTTTATTGAAACCAAAAAAAAAAAAAAAATGCAAAAATGACCAGCACAGATAGACAGCAAGACGTCAGTGATGCCGCATGCAAATTGTGTATAAAATGAGCTGTAGTCAGAGAGGAAGCAAGTGCACCAGTAATTGAAACATGTTGACTTTTTACCAGAAAAGGCATCGTTAGTAGAGCTGTACTATCAGAATACTAGTACTACTGTACTAGAGAGTCTGTTACTGCAGTTTTAAGATCCTATTTCCATAAAAAAGATGCGAAAGATTTCTTACGCACATTGTTTGGTAAAGATCGCGTGCTGAGCCACTTCTCCTGTCATGCTTGACCATGCTGACCCCAGACTTCAATCCGTGTCATTATTGGCTTAGGAGTTACTACCTAAATTCGCTAGTCTACCGAGATCGTGCGACCCCATTAGGGATGCTGAGAGAAAACATCCGATGGCAATTTCTTACCATACCTGCAGGTATGCTGTTCAGTGTTGTTCTCAACATTTTTACTTCGATTACTGGCATTGTTGAAGAATGACGGCCAACATGTTGAACATTTGTTATAAAGAACACCGTTTATTATCCAACGTCGTGCTTGGCTTCTTGACTATTTGATGCCGAACCTACCAGTACCGACTGACGACGTCGTCAGTCAGGTATTCATCGAGTCTAGTGCATTGGAGCAAGTGGTCATCATCCATCCTGTCATTGCCACAGGGCGGACAGGCCTCGTCAGCAGCCAGGTCAAATCAGTGGAGGTATACCCCAAAAAGTCATGTCCGGTTGCGGGCAATTGCCTCGGCTCTCACCGGGTGCCTCGGGATAGGGCCTACTGTGGCCAAGGTTTCCCATGACTTTTCAAGACTCTTGGTTTTTTGGAACAAGGCAGTACATTTGTCAACGCATGTGGATATAATGGTTTTTGCTCTTCTAAGGGTCAAAGGGACTTCCAGTTGAATAGACTCGGCTCCGCGCTTTGCTTTTTGGTAGGCTCTCTCATTGCAGGCCTCATACCTCATGACTAGGGACCCACTGTAAGGTCATAGTCTAGCCATATGAAATAAGCTCCACAGTTTTAGTTCGGTACTGAATTGTGTTAAATGCATCCAGTTGATGGGTTACTGCTTAAAGCTGAAATTGCAGCTTGGTAGTCAATGAGAGGACAACTTTTAACGAAGTTATGCTGGCAGCTAGTAATTACTAGCTCGTTTATTGCTAAAAATCAATTGTTATGCAATTTGTTTCTTTTGTTATATAAAACGCTATATGTTGGCCATTTTTGCACTTTTAAGGTTTCAATAAAACTCCATGTGATTTCATGCATATGCCAAATTTTACCTCTCTACCTACATTATTCCGTGAATTATTGAAACTTCAAATGTTAACGGACTTTTAGGTCTCCTGGAATATAGTAATATATGTGCAAAAATAATATCCTAAAACTTTACGGAAAAATTAAATATGCTGTAACGTTTCTTTAAAGTAAATTTATCTTACAATTGTGAATCGTATGAGAAAAACAAGATTTTTGTTTGTACGTTGTTAGTTACTTAAAAGTACGCAATGCACATTCTTGTTTTTCACCAAGTATCTAGTAAATAATATGTTTCTGAATGTATATTATAGAATGTTTAAAATTTGCTATAAAGCGTTTGGGAAGATAAGAAATATTCTTTAAGAGAGAAAAATTTATTTAGTTATGATAGGGAAATATATATACACCATTATTATTCCGAATTTCATTCAGAAAAATATTTATTTTTTAGTATTTGTGTGTGTGAATAATTTAAGTGAATATGCAAACAATTTTCAGTTCCTAAATCAATAGTGAAGAAAGAATGATTTTATATCTTAAACTTTGAAATAATGCAAATATTTTTGAGGAAAAGTTTTGTGCTTATTATTATTATTATTATGTAGCTTTTATTTTTATATTCCAGTTATCTTACTTGTTATTTTTTCTTTTTTTCTTTAGTGTTGTATTTTACTGTTATAGTTGGATTAAGAGTAAAATGCAACATAAGTATATAAATAATAAGTATCATAATTATTCTTTTTATAAAATCTTCATTTACATCTCTCTCTACATATTTAAAGGAGAAAAGCGACTCACTCATTCATCACGATATCTCCAGAACAATTAAGTCTACAGACTTGAAATTTGGTAGGCATGTTTCTTTCATGAAGTAGAGATCCGCTAAAAACGGATTTTGCGAAAATAGACCTCCAAGGGGCGTTGTGATGGCTTAAGGGGCGTTACAGGTAATTATTTCCATTTTTAAACTACCAGACGTACAGTCTTGAAATTTGGTACGCAGATTTCTTTCATGGAGTAAAGATCCGCCACAAAATAATAGTTATGAAAATAGACCCCCAAGTGGCGTTGCATGATCTTAAGGCGCGTTATAGTTCATTATTTCCGTTTTTAAACTATTAGACATACTTTCTTGAAAATTGGTAGGCGTGCTCCTTTCATTGAACAGAGTTCCTCTAACAAAGAGTTTTTCGAAGATCGACCCCCAAGAGGGAGTTATAGAAGAAAATTTCCTGTTTTTGAATTGTGTGACCTACATACTTGAAATTAATTCAGCATGTTTCTTTTGTAAAGCAGAGATCCAACTAAGAATGGATTTTACGGAAATTGACTTTTGGGGAGAGCACGGTATTACTTGGAAGTATTTGCAAAAAAAAATCCCTTTTTCGAACTAATAGGACTAAAATAATGAAATTTGGTTTGCTTATTTCTTTTGTTGAATTGAAATCCACTAAGAACGCTTCTTTTCGAAATCGACTGTCAACGAGGTTACGGGGCGACGTATTTATAATAAAAATTCCGTTTTTGCCTAGTTTGATTTAGACTTGAAATTCGGCACGCAAGTTTATTTTACGGAGAAGACATCCACTGAAAATTGGTTTTGCGGAAATCCACCTGGTTACTGGGTTACGAAAACGCAAAAAATCATTCTATTTCAGTTTGAGAAATTAGTAAAAATTTTTAACTAGAAGATATGTCCTTTTTATATATCAAAAGGCGAGACTTAGAGGTATATTTTTAATACAATAGAATTCTTAATTCTTGAACTTATATATCAATAATTTATATATATATATATATATAAACAGTATATATTTATACAATATTATGAAATACTCAGCGAAGCAGATGAGTAACGGCTTGTATTAATATGAAGCATATTTAATTAATTTCTGACAAAAGAGCAGTCAAAACAAAATTTCTCTAGCATGGACAATCTATTTCAATTTTTGACTGACTATTACGACGTAAATTTAATGCTAAGTGACTAAGCATGAAGTAAATTCAAATTGAGTAAACACGACCTGTCTCGATCGGAACCAGTTATGCAAACTTTAGATTTTCACGGTGAGTATTAATTGAATGTGTGAATACATTAAGAAACCGTACAAATTCTGTCATTTTACGAATTTGGCCTTGAAAACAGGTATCCAAGGTAATCAAATCACGTTATCACGTAGCAGAACTATATTTTGTATAGTTGTGAGTCATGCTTGAATATTTTAATAATGAATTTCGGCTTTTAGATAAAAATTCTATGAATTCACAGCAAAATAAATATCTATTACACGAGTAGAAAATTATGCTGAGAAAATCGTTTATTTGAATAATGCATATCGTAGAATCTTGCTAATATATTCCTTCACCGAACTGATGCTGAAAATTGTTAAGTTTAAAACGAGACTTGTGAGTGTGTGTGATATTTTTTTTATTGAAGACAGGTAAAATATAAATTCAGTACAACAGTATTATCACACGAGGCCTGCATTAGTAAGTAAAGGATAAAAAATTAAGACAAGTAAAATAAAGGATAAACAACAAAATTAAAAAAAAAGAAACAAATTAATTTACAAAATCAAACAATTGAATTACGAAGTCAAACAGATACATAACAAAGCTCTCCATGATTAAGTCACAAAATCAAGTAATTAAGTTACAAAGTTAAACAACTGCATTACAAAATCAAGCAATTAGGTTACGAAGTTAAACAATTAGGTTACAAAGTTAAACAATTAGGTTACAAAGTTAAACAATTAAGTTACTAAATCAAGCAATTAAGTTACAAAATCAAGCAATTACGTTACAAAACCAAGCAATTAAGTTACAAATTTAAACAACTAAGTTACAAACTCAAAAAAGTACACACACACACACATTACAAAGTTAAACATAAAATTACAAAATCACACAATTGAGTTGTTGTTAGTAATGCCACCTGTTGGACGATGTCAAATCGAGGTTTACGAAACTCATTGTGGCCAAGGGCAAAATGTACGCCTGCCTTTAATCGTACCTTTGAGCACCGTTCAGGTGACAGTACATTTTGGCTCATTTCCACCCCAATTTTTGTTGAGAACACCCTACGGGTAGTCAGGGGCCTCCCCCTTCTCTTCTCCTTCCACCAACTTCACGAGAGGATTTGCGTGCATCGGAAATAAATTTACTGCATACATACTAGCAGTTATTAACTATTCAATACCGGATCGAAAACCGTTTTGACACTCCTCAGTTCCAGAATAGCTGCATGAAATTTAAAAGACGCAGTTACCCTCAGCATTGTTACATTTTTTTAAAATCTATTGTCAGCTTTATTTTGATAAGGTGATGAAAGTTATTTCCAGTGATTTTTTAATGTATGTAGGCATTGCAAGATTGTTTCATTTAGTTCTAAATTTAGTAGCGAGACAATAGAAGCGGAATGTTTTTGTTATTATATTTTTCCGGAAAAGCCTTTCAAGAGATTTTAAGTTGAATTTCTCATATCTTTTATAGATAGGTTGAAAGATTGAAAATGAAACTTAAAAATCGTTTTTCATGGTCACCCTAGTAACGTATTGAAATATAGTTTATTGAATAATAAATAGTGATATATTTCTCAAATACATGATTGCACTGTGCATTTTATTGGCACTACTGCCATGGTAAAGCAGAAATAGTGGAATTTTTATTACACTGTTTTACGTAATTTGCAAAAAAGAAACTTAAAAGTTTGTAACTTTTTTTTTCCAATTAAAAAAAGCATCTTAAAAGTAATCAGATTCATTCAGTTCCTACTATTAGTTCACTCTCTTCCTTTATATGTATTTTGTTCAAATTTTCAATCGTTAATGAAATACTTTGTATTCATCCATTCACGTTCAAATTTATTTTTTAAAACTTCTAGTGGATGACACTTGTTGTTAATACAGTTTTTTTTCAAATATTAATTCATTAATTAAATTTTATTTTTTAATTTTAAATTTATTCTGCGCTATTTCTGTTGTAGTTAAAACTGACTGAAACAGATGACACCAATACGTTTTTCTAACGAAGGAGGAATTGACTTAAAAAAAATTATATTTCTTGTTTTTGATTTATTTTTGGTAGAAAAAAATTGCCCTTAAAATCTAATCTATGCTAAAAAAGATCCGCATAGATCTGAAAAAGTATCACAAGCCTTATTATGTAAAACACATAAAAATTATAGAAATTAATTATTTTTTTTTCCTTATTTGTAAAAAAGCAAAAATATTTGAATATATTTTGAACGAAAAAAAAAATCAAAAAGATGGTTATTGTTACTGAAAATCGTTTGTGTTTGATGAATACAAATTTTTCTAAAAAAATATTCTTCTGTTAGTGCAGACGATTTTAGTTTTTGAAAATTTCTTTTTCTGCTTGCTTTGCTTATTAAGAATTAAAACTTACGATTATACAACTTTTTACCATTTAAAAATTTTAAATAAAAGTATGTCGAGACTAACTTTAGCAATCACCTTTTGTTAAAATCCTTTTTTTTTATACAAAGTTTTTCAGGCATACGTTGAAAAGAGCACATTTATTTCCACACAAAAAGATTCATTGCTTCTGTTCGAAAAATTAGAAATTTTTATAATTAAGATCTCAACTGCCTCAATATATTTGTATCAATTAAATCAGCACTGATTGCTTAAGAAACATGAAAGAAAATAAATTTCTATGAGGTGTATTTTTATTGAAATGTTTATTGCTTCATTGATGAAAATGAAGGCTAAAATAAATTTAGGATTTGATAAATATGAGCTAATTCGATCGATTGACATTTGATATAATGAATGAACCTTGTCACTATTTAGCTGCGAAAAATCTATCCACGTAATGTTTAATAGATTTACGGTGCCATGATCATGGATCTCCTTTTTCTTGCATCCTGTTTACTTTGCTGTCTTTTTTAGTGACGTAGTTCATTATGACATTACAAGGAATAAATGAAAAAGTAAGTAAATATAAGTAAATTTTATAAATCGAATACAGAATGTAATCCTTTCATTTATTCAATCGTTGTTCTTGTTTTAAATTTTTTTTTCACTTTCCTTTAGGATTTATCTAAAAACGATATAAAGTTTTTGATTGTACATAAATGCGAATATTAGTCTTCTTGCATTGTTTGCAAGTAAAATGTTTATACAGAATAAAGGGCAACACTGCAGAGAGAATAAAAACATTGGATCAATTTTTTTCGTTTTAGCAAATACATCTGAGTTAAACAGATTAAAAGAATTTATTCAAGTGGTAAATTTTTATTTTACTGAAAACACTAGCAATATTTTCGATGTATAAATAGTGTTTAAAATTCATTAAACCTTATCTTCTGAGTCAATTGATAAAAACTTTTAAAATTTAAAAAATGGAGGTAATTTTTTTTGAATGAACTGTGAAAACTTTAAAAAATCATCCGATTTTATTTTCTATGGAATTTAAAAAGTACAAAATAAAGGAAAAATAAATATTCAATATTGATACTCTTTTGTATACAATTGCTTTTAGAAAAAACTCATGTTGTTCTTGTGGTCTTTGAATAGTTATATTTGAATAATTGTCTACGAATTTTTATTTCATCATATTTAATAATTCTACTCTTGTGAAGAAAAATTTACTTTTTTTTTTCACTGTCGAACCTTCGAATCTTTATAATGTCAAAAGTTTTAACGAATGTATTAAAAATTACATCGAGATTCTTTTTGGAATTAATTTAAATTTTGTGATTTCAAAATTCTCCCTTTATTTTTACTTTTTATATTTTTAGTAATTAAAGTTCAATGTTCTAAAAAACACCTACGCAAACTTGTGAAATACTATGCTTGGAATTAGAATTATTTAAGGAAAAGCATGACGTCATGAGAAAAAGTGAAGATAAGATGTTCTCTTTAGTCCATTTGGTGTATGAAAAACTCACGAATAAAAAAAAAAAAAAAATCCAATAAAATTCTAAATGCTTTATTCGATTTTTTTCTACGAAGTTATAGGAATTTCTTATTACTCAATCCAAGAAATCTCCTAAGAAGGGCTTTCAGGAAATATTAAGAATTTTTTTCAACAGTTCAGTTCAGATTATGGCAAGTTTAATTTTCGGATAAAATTCTTTGAATTCTAGTTTCCTAAAAAAATGGGTATGTGAAAAAGTTTTGAATAAGGCTTTATCTTAATTATGAATTATTATAAAATAATTGGCTATTTAGATGTTATAAAGCTGTATAGACAAATTTTGCGATAAAAATTAAATGTTAAAAGTAATCTGAATCATCTCACAATTCATGTAGGTTCTCTTATGCAAAATATGCAAAATGATTACATTTTCAGGATCAATACAGTTTACTTTTGTCATAGCGTGCATTTCGACTGTGCGATTATTATATCGAATAAGTAACAAATGCGGATAGTTTATTTTTACTCGAAAGGAAGGTTAAAGTATTTTTGAAACACGTCCATAATGTCATTATGACATTTTGAAAAACCATTATAGTCAATGAGTTAAATTTATATAACGTCATACACCAGTGATTCTCAACCATTTTTCTATTGCTGTACACTTTTAGCAATTTTAAAATTTGGTGGCACACTAACAATGAAATAAGTTTAAAAGAATTTAACTTATCTGTAATACACTAGGTAAATTAGAGAGAGTTGATGATAAAAAGTTTTCAATGATAAATAAAGTAATATGTGTGTGTGTGTACGAAACAGGCAACAAAATCTTTAGTGAGTAATTAATTGCAAATTAATTATAAAAATAAATTTTATGCGAAATTTGAGCTTGTTGTTTTTGATTTTATTTACATTAGGTCGTAAAAATGAACTTTATCTCGATACTGTACAGCTATCACAGAATTGCGCCAGCAGATGTGCAGGTAGGGTTAAATATCGCAATGAAATTCTTGTCCAGACCATGATGCGCCCCCCCCCCCGGAGGACTTAAGGTTTTCGGGCTGATTGTGGGGGCCTTGCTTCCTCTAGACCAGGGATGGCGAACCATTGGCACGCATGCCATCAATGGCGCGCGGCACAATATTTTGGGCACGCCACCGATCAACCACGATTGATTCTATAGTCAAGGAATTTTCAGTGAGATTTTCTCAGTTCAATAAATTATCATCAATGCTCAAGTTTATTATGTATTCTGATGTAACATTATTTGATAAACTGAACTTGCCCCAATTCGATTGGTTGGAAATTCAAGAATTTGAAATATGACTTATTGATTTCTAGTCTAGTTCAATATGGATTCAAAAATTTGTTGAAACAATGAAAAAGTTAGAATTGATTAAAACATACAGATTATAACAAGCAGTGTAAATAAAAATACCAGTAACGAAATTTTGGAAACATCAAATTCGATTCCAGATACCTTTAATTGTTTGAAGAGGAAGGCTCATGCTATTTTAAGCATATTTTCATCGACCTATGCCTACGAGTCATTATTTTGAGGGATGAATAACATTAAAGACTCTCTTAGAAACCACTTGACAGAGGACTCCAAATCAGCATGCATTCTGCTAAAAGTAACATCTTACAATCCGAATATAAGTTATTTGTCATTTAATCTGCAACAGCAGTAATTACGCTAATGTTACTTTATATAATTTGAATTACACTATTACTAAAACATTTACTACTATAAAGTACGCAATGTATTTTTTCGTGTTGTTATAGTATTTAGTTTTATTATTTTTCCAATAATCATAAGTCAAAATTATTTGACTGCTCGTCTATACCTCACTAAGCATTTCTTTAGAACAAATGGCACGTTGATTCATAAATGTTCGCCACCCCTGCTCTAGACCCTTACACTCGTCATCACATTGTAGGGCAAATGTGGAGTCGTCTGTGAATATAAGGTTGCCTTAATCACTCAGTTCCATTCGCGTGCTGGAATCACCCTTTTAATCGTGCCCCTGTGAATTGAACGGATAAAGGAACACAAACTCATGGTACCTGAACGTACAGACCACTCAAATGCAACTTTTGTCGAACACTAGGGCCAGGTATCGTTTTACCTATGGCCGCTGCAACCATAGATGTCATACATCTTTGATTCCGCTTGGCTACAGCAGTAATATATCTATCTTTGAAGGGATCATAATCCTTGGATGGCCGATTACAGGTCCTTGGAACACTCTTTGGCCTTTTTGGAATTGTTTCCGTAATTGTGAAATGACGGAATAATGAACTCGGAAGAAACGAGCAACATCCGTGACGGACTGTCCTCTTCAATGGATCCAGCAGCCTGCCGCAACTTAGAATCTTCTATTCATCTTCTGGAAGCCATAAAAACACGTCCAATTTGAAAACAACTCGTATGAATGCTTTAAACAGCTTTCATCAGCACTTACATATGTAACGCTTGTAACCCTACAATGTAATGGCTTTTTATACGACTGCCTGGTTTTCATGTTTCTAGACTCGAAACAGTGAATGGCTGTTATCTAACGTATTAGCATATATTCTTCTATCTTTGCAGCAAATTTCAGCTTCTTTAATTCTGATTGGCTTACGGAAATTAACATTTTTCTCTCCATGTTTAACTTTTGAAAGTGAGCGTAATGTGACCGAACATTTACTTGAAATGAGCTAAAACGGTCAGTTAATTTTAAGAACATATAGTTAAATTTTCAGGTATTTTCTTTCTTTATTAAATTTTGAAAATAAGAGCATAATATTTGGCGACACTTAAGAACAGACTCCTAAAGAAAGGCTTCCGACGGTGTTAGAGGCAAAAACTCCCGTTTTTGAATTTTTTTTTTTTGATCTAAAAACTTGAAATTTGGTGAGTGTTCATTTTGTGTTTTGCTTAAACTGACTCCTAAGTGGGTAGGGTTACGGGATGGTTTTGAATTAATATATTATTTTTTTTTAGAAATTCGAGAAACTTTTAAATTAGGAGATGAAATTCATAAAAATATTTTGAAATACAACCGAAAGCTTAGTGCTAAGACTTAGATATCAGAAATTTAATATATTTATATACATGTATTTCCATAAGCTGTCATAAGATTTCCAGCAAATATTGTGACGGCTGGTATTTAATAACTTTGATTCATTTTAAAGTTATGTTTATTTATTATAAACTGAAATTAACTTAATCTATTTTCTAGAGGAAATATTTTAAACTATATACAAATTAAATTTAATTTGTTGAAACTTCAAATATAACTTGAAAATAATTAATCTTACTGACATTGTAAAGAGAGAATGAAATGTTTCTTGAATAATGTATCAATTTCCTTTTCAGTCTAAGCATTCCTTTCGAAAGCTAGTTTCATTTAATTTTTTCTCGCTATAACCTTAAAAAATATTCCGGAAATTAAATTACGAAGTAGTCATTACAATTTGAAAGGTGTTTCACGTCCAATTCTTTGCATTGCAACTTCCCTTTAAAATAAACGACTTTAAAAAAAATGCAGAATTTTCTCACTGGATGAAAAAATAAACTTTCTTCAGAGGCATTTTTGAGAGCTTTGGAATGAGTTATTTATTCTGAAATATATTACCATCCCAATATACAAAACTTCGAAACAAGGCTTCTGTGGAGCAATTTAAGGCAAATTTCCCACGAGGGATAGTTCTTTTACAAATTTTTTTTTCGAATCTTATTAAGTTCGAGGGAAATCTCGGATATTAAAATGAACTTTTTTTGCCAAAATAGCAGAAAAGATGCTGAAAGGCTTCGTCTACTTGTTATATAATGTATTACTTTTCTGTGAATTACGTAATGCGTTTTGATGTTGAAGCTCTAGAACTGTTGAGAAATGTCAATTGAAAGGGAATGAAAGCGAAAAATTAAATTGTATTTTTAGAGCTTTCTTTCGATATCGGTGCAGTGACATTCCAATTCATTTGTCTTTTCGATTTCGTGTTTGGTAGATTTCTCTGGAGTGTTGTAAGAAATATTAGACCTGAGAACATTTTATTTGTTGAGTAGAAGTCGCAATACTGAAAATTTTTATTTTGGTGGAGTATTTGTTGTTTTTTCCTTGGAATATTCTTTTATTGATCAAATTGCTTGGATGGAATTGTATTTTTATCATTAATTGTCTATTTTTATGTTCATTTATATGCTTTACTTAATTTCTATTCAATCCTTATACTTGTATGCAATTTCTATTGAATATGTATTTTGGTACAGCTTATTCCTATTCTAAAATATTCTTTCGGTCAATTTTTTTGCTCCAAATGTTCCAAAAAAAGAGGCCCATTTTTTTCTAGCATGTAACTAAGCATAATACTTAAAAGAATGTGAAAATCGAAAAATTTTACTTTAATTTTCAATTTTAAAGCATTTACACTATTTTTTATTTTATAATTTCGGAATACAAAAACCTTTAAGTGTTTGCTGTTTAGGAGTACACTCTACAAGCTGGAATAATGTTTAACATACCTTATGGAATTTCTCTCATACTTACATAAGAATTTCTTGTTAGTATATTATTATCACTTTTTGTGATTTTGTGCCCATACCTTATTTTACATCAATCTTTCTCAAAATATTAAAGGAAATAAAACATATTTAACACATTGTGTTTTGTATCAAATGCTACCAATCTCAATTTTAATGCAATTATTTTCAAGCCATATTTATATATTGATAAACATGTGTATTGTTATATAAATAACTTCATATAATAAAGGTTGGTCATCTCTTTGGTTAGTTTCCCAATTGTACTGGGAAAGAATTATCATAATTTAACAAACAGAAACAATTACGAGGATATGTCGGAAAATTAGTTTCCCCTGTCGACTGTGGTCAGAGTTGCGTATGAAAGTCAAAAAATAGAATGAGACATTAAAGATAAGACATAATTTTATTTTTCCACATAAGTACCAAATACATTGAGGCATTTGTCATACTGCTTGATAAACTTCAAAAAGCCTTCCAAGAAAAATTCAGGGCTTTGCATACGGAAGAAACATTTAACGGCTTGTTTGACTTCAGCATTACTTCCAAAGCGCCTTCTCAGGCGAGATTCTTTCTCAAAGACGGAAACAGATGAAAGTCACTTGGTGCGAGATCAGGACTGTGATATAAGTGCTCCAAACCAAGAGTTACAATATAGTTTTGCGTTACCGTCGCCGAGCGTTGACTCGTGTTATCATCCAACAACTAAACGCCAGATTTGAGAAGCCCAGGTCACTTTTTCCGAATAGCCCCCTTCAATTTCGACAGGGTGTCACAATACCGCGTAGCATTGATGGTTCAAACTTCCAAAAAGTTTACGCAAAAGTAAACGATTCTTCCGTATGCAAAACCCTGAAATTTTCTTGAGGAGCTTCTTGAAGCTCATCAAACGGTATGACAAATATCTCGATGTACTTGGTACTTAAGTGGAAAAATTAAGTTGTGTCTAATCTTTGATGTCTTATTCTATTTTTTTATTTTCATTCACAGCTGTGACTACAGTCGACAAGGGAAACTTATTTTCCGACTCACCCTCGAACGTAGATTTTTCTTTCTTATAAGGAACTTATTTACAAACTCTCAACTTGAGATATGTAACAGAAGCAAGCAAGTACTCGACAAACAAACAGCTTGGAATAAATAACATTCACAAAAATAAGAGAAATAAGTCAGAACTTCTACTCGAAGTTTAAAATTTATATCCAACTCAAAACTGCAATGCTATTGATTCAAGTGAAGTGCGGTATATTTACGCACATTGATCCAAAAAAGAAGTAAATAATTTAAAACACAAAGATCGTTTTATTCTTAAGTGGTAGG
The DNA here is from genome assembly GCA_019973955.1 of Trichonephila inaurata madagascariensis. NCBI lineage: Eukaryota > Metazoa > Arthropoda > Arachnida > Araneae > Nephilidae > Trichonephila > Trichonephila inaurata. The sequence continues at coordinate 88,271 of BMAV01005746.1, read as the reverse complement.
AGGGGAAAACCAAGGCTATGAAAAGTGTATATCAACACATTGTAGCTTTTGAATAAAAATATACAAACAGCCAATTAAATAACGCCACAATATATCTCATTATAATAATACCAGTAAACTTTACCACTAAATCACTAATGAAAACTTGATCCGGGAATAAATCCATCAACCCCATACATAATCTCAAGAGAGATAGATTCCCATGATAATCCAGAGATACAAATTGATAATAAAGTGCACTGTTTACTTGAAAGGTTTCAGCATGGTAATCTGTGAACCCCAACCTTGGAATCGCAAAACATGGCCGTATCAATACATCACCCCACTTCCTGATTTTGGGACAGACATGATATCCCTAAATCTGGCTGTGAATTAGCTTCACGGTGATTTGCGCAAGATATGAGCTGCATTAATCTATAAATTTCTTTTTCCAGTTCAAGTTCCTACGCTGAAGAATGATTTGTTTGGCGACTGTCCTTGGTTTTTAATGTCAGCGTTTGGCGACATGGCTGGGAAAAAGATCTCTTTTAATTAACTCGAAGTTAATAAGGATTCGAATTCGTTAAAAATTAGTGTTTACTGTGTTTTTTTATGGGTATTTCTGTTTGTATAGAATGGATATGCTTATTGTAGAAAGATGTTAAGATAGTGAGGGAACATGTCAGAATTTTAATAAATTGCACTTTTAAAATTTGAACAAAATAATTAAATTAACTTTGAAGCTGGATATATGAAAGTGATGAAAAAAATAGGCACAACCGTTGATTGTAAACTGTTGACAAATTCATCTGGGAGATACCTTTAATTCTTCTATTTTGCACTTAAACCGTCAAAATTAATCAATCGCCAATAGCCTACTGCCAAATTCGAAGACTGTGTTAAGCCAATTAAAATGAACGAAAATAAATCAAGCATGTGTTTACAAATGCTAATTTCATGACCTTTAGGTTATTAGATCAAGGTTCTTTCAATTTTTGTTTCATCCATAATAATTTAACGATGAATATTAAGTTGTTTTTTCCCAGAAATGCTCTAACTAAAGAATATTTCAAAGGGAAAATAGACCTGTCAAAACCGTGAAAGAGACAAGCAGCCGCATGGCTGGGGAAGTTGGGGTCAATGTCAGATTAAATGTATCAAATTTCAAACAGGGCATATCAAAAGATCTTTCGTTAAAATGTAATACGATATTGCCACAAGATTTGATTTGACTTAATTTAACTAATTAATATTTCCTCTTGAGTTAAATATGTCTAATACACAGACTAAAAGGGTCAAATAAATATCGTTCAAATTTTTATTGACAGAACACAATTTTTTTTTTTCAAAAATATAAGCTTTCTTTGAAATAATTGCCTTGAAAAAGAACAGAAATGGATTAACGAATACAGATATTTTTGTAACGGGTTGTTATTAATCATTATTAACAATCATGGTTTTTTATTAATAATTACGCTCAATTGAATAAATAAAAAGTAATGTCGAACTTAAATATATAAATTTTATTGTCATACATTATATTAAATGAGTTCCTACATGGCCTTTGTAACCTGCAGGCCGAGATTTTGCCTTGTAAACCTTGTTACTGGACCACGAGATAAACACTCTTATAGTAAAAGTTTAAGAGATTTTGATTGAAAGGAATTATATAAAACCAGTTAAAATGAAACGAATAATTTGCTTCGGAAAATAATAAATATTATGAACTCGTAAACCGTTAGTAAATTTTTCGACTTATTGAAATAACCAGCGATTTTTTCTGGAATGGAATGTCTTTTAGTGTTATAAATAAGAATTAACAATTGAAAAAAATCAATTACACCAACACAGACACGCACAAAAACACCAACACAGACATATACAGATACTCACACATACACGCAAAAACACAGACACGCACAAACACACATACACACATACACGCACACAGACACAAACGTAGACAGACAGACTCACACACAAAGCAACAAGAGCATGGGAAATAAAACTTTCGTAAAATTTAATGTTATGCGCATAATTTGAACAGAATACTAATAATGATGAAATAAATATAAAACAATGAAAATTATTTGCAATGTCAAAAACACCTTGCGCTAAAACTTTCGAAGAATAAAGAATAAAGTCTCAATTTCAATAATTCTAAAAAATCGCAGGCTCAAAATTTCTCTAAAAATTCTTAAAACTTAGCTCTATTTTCAATTATATTTCCTGGATTATTAATTAAATATAAATTAAAGTATTCCGAATTATGTTATTAAGTAAAATATTTCATCTTAAGCGTTTTCGCGTTAAACTTACTTCACTGCATTGAAGAAAAAAAAACCATCTTCGATTTATCCTGATTCTATATAACAGATACTGTAATTATAACAGTAAAATTTCAACGATCTTGTATTAGTGCTTTCGTTTCTCTTGTTGATACATATAATTCCACACTATAAATTAAGAATTTAATATATAGAAGGATTTATTTTTCCGCGTTCTCACTTTTTTTGTACATTGTTTTTCTTATAACATAAGTCACCTAAAATCATACATGCGAATTTTACCTAAATATCCAAATGGCAGTCAGTTATATTTCTTGTGCGCTTAATCATTGAATTAATTAAAGCAGAAGGGGAAAAAAAAAGAGTGTGTTTTTCTTTTCTTTTCCCAAGAGCGATATCTCCGTTTCCTCTCAAGGAGCTTGAAAAATAACTAGAAGAGGAATATAATCGATTGAAAAAAAATGGTCCGAAATTAAATAATTTTATATGAGAGCGTAAATGAGAGAAATATATTAGCTTTTTAGAATTTACTATGCTTAAGGTATCCGACTACGTTCGGAACCGTGATTTTATAAAGACGCGTAAATGGATAATTTTCATGATATTTAGTGTCATTTAGATTAGAATACATGTATAAAATTATTTTAAGGACATTTTGGCAAAAAAAATTATTTAAATACAATATTCGGCAAAAAATTAACTTAGAATAACCTTTTTTCAAAATGTTCTCCTTTTGTGACAAATGCTTCTATTATAATAATATTTTGCCTGTATATAGCTCAGATCTCTGTACAGATGCTCAACTATGATTTTTGAAAAGTTCACATTATTTTCAGAGTTACAACCCATTGAAATATAATTATCGGCGTTTTTTTCTTAAAATTTCTCCCTTCTGTTGTCGTAAAACATGGATAAACCCACTTCTAAGTTATATATTTCAAAAATTCTAGTCTAGGTCTGAGCTTTATACAGGCAAAATATTATTATAATAGAAGCATTTTTCACAAAGGGAGAATATTTTGAAAATGGGTCATTCTATATGTTCATTTTTTGTCAAAATATTATACTTAAATAATTTTTTATTGTAATACTATTCTTAAAACAATTTTATATACATTTTCTAATCTAAGTGACACTAAATATAAATATTATCCATTTATATATATATACGCTTTTGCAAAATCACGGTACCGAACGTAGTGGGATACCTTAATCTAGTGTTATTAATTTATGAATTATTTGCTTCCGTATTTACTATCCGTTAATGCCTTGTCGTTAATAAAAGGAAATTCTTTGGTTTTACTCAAATTGTACTTTTTATGATTCCATTGTATGATATTTATTCTACTAAATGAGAAAGATGTTTCGAAGAGTTATTTAAAGTTGAAATCCCGAAGACTATGAAGAAAAATATTTATAAATGTTGGTAAACATAAACAAAAAATATAAGGCACCTTGCTTTTACTTGCCTCTTTCTCTATGACACTAAAACCATTTTCAAATGTTTTTAATTATATCCATTCTCAAGTCTGTATTTTACATCGAATTCAATCCTTTCTTTGCAGGCAAATGAAAAGAAGTACCCACCCTGAACTTTTAACATCCGGGCGTTTTGCTAACGTCCCACCTCAGTCCCGATTGTTTGCCAAAAGTGTGTAAAAAGCAAATTAAAAGGTAAGTTGTCTAATTAGTAATATTTGCCAAGAAATGGACACGCAGTAAGAAACCGAAATAAAATCTTTAAAAGAAATACTAGAATTATTTCATTTCAACTGAAGTATATATGAATGAGTCCCATTTTTATCACTGAAAGTGATAAACATGATCATTATTTACCCCAGCTTCAGTATAATAACCAAGAAGGGACAAGAAATAGATTCAATTGAAACTTTCATACTTGCCTTCTTACATACATATTGTTGCAAATTTGCTCGGGGGTGGGGAATTGCTGATAGTGTCAATTGTTTGAACGATAATAGATTTATTAGTGAAATAACTGCCTAAGCTGCCAGCTGCCTACACGAAGATAAATTGACGTATATATGTTATCCTCAAAGTGTGAAATCCGTCATTTCGAAGAATAACTAGATATTTCATGAAATGACTAGACAATTCAATTAAAATATATAAAATGATTGAATTATCCGATTTAACTAGGTATATTCTGCAGAATAACGATTATTTGATCTTTCCCTTTCTGTTTAAGTATTGTTAGCACAATATGAGCAAAAATAGATCATATCATCTGCTTTTCCTTATTATTTATCAATCAATCATCCGCAACACAGGGATAAAAAAAAATTTCGAGAGATTTTAGCTATTTATTATCAATTAATTAGTAAAATAACTTTGAAATTGTTTATTTTCACTTTAACGGTCTGTAATTAGTTATTTCACAGAATAATTAGGCAAAGTATGAAATTTTAGCATCTGTTTTATATTTTAACTGACTAGCCTCTAGTTATTTCATGAAATAACTAAATTACACACTTTAAGGGTAACATATATACATAAAGAAATATTATAACATATTATTTACAATAGTACAAAATGCAATCGTTATAAATAAGCTTTAGAACGTTCCAGAAACGTTTCTCTAAAACAATTACACTTGCAGGAACTCGGGCCGATAAAATCTCTCTCTCTTATTGCCGTCAGTGCAAATATTCCCTTCTCGACGGCACTCTCTTCTGAACAGCATTAACCTGTACAAAAGATCCAAAAAATAATCTCATGGAAATTTCTAGAATAATCGATCCTAGAGCTTTCTCGATGATTCCTGGGTGACATCATATTTTGCGCCAATCTGGTAACCCATGTCACATCTTTTATGGATGTCATGATCTTATTTTTTCAAGTTCATAAAGTGAATTTACTTGTGAAACTCTCCAGGAAAATGTTTCTGCAGGAAAAATAACATACGTGGCTTATTTCAGTGTTATAGATCCTAACTTAAATATTCTTTCATAGTCATCTTAAACTAAAAGGAAGAAAAAAACAGCTGTGGAATCTTAATATCAAATTTGCGAACTTTCAGGCATAAGATAAAAAAATAACCCAATATGTGTGCATTTCGGTAGTAATTCCACCAAATATTGGTAAAAAATGTTTCGACAAATTATTGTGTTAAATGAATTACTTATACATTTTAAAAATTAACTGAAGTTGAGGTTTTGTGCAATATTTCAGAAAGGGAGAATTGTATCGACCGTGTTGACTTCTTTGTGTTGTATTGTGCATCTGAAATACGAAATCTCTATCGCCTGTATTATTGTGTTGGCTGATAAGATATTCTGTGTGTGTGAGACCCAATATTAAATAAAATTCTGCTGATCAATGAAAATAATTTGAACTATAATGTGATCCATAAAAAAGCTTATAATAGTACTTTCTAAACAGTTGAAATTCATCGTCATTTAGGGTTAACATAAGAGTCAAATCTTTAATAATTCTTTAACTAATATAGAACTTCAGTCAGATATTACCATTATGCCTTTGTAATTATTTATATTCATCATTATACATTGTGCCATTACCAATTTCTTCCTAATTTATCACGAAATATGTTCCTAAATAAGAGTTTTCATCATCTCCATTTTTAATTCACTGAACAGTTTTAAATTACCCAGATAATTTACAAAGGCCAAAGATTAATTTTATAATAGTTTTCTTACTATAATACTTTTTGCAAGAGGAGGGCACGACTAAGGAAATTCATTTGGGGACGAGAATTTGTGTAATAGCAGTTCTCTCTTAGGGTGTTTAACCTTCAGTGTAATAGTATTGAATGGCCAGCCAATTCGGAGAAAACGGCCTTTGAAATTCATACTTAGCTTTTATATAATTAAGTTTTAATTAGCTGCAGTGGTGTAGGTGATAACGCAACTGCATTCCGCTCGGTAAGCCAGAGTTCTTCGCTAGATTGACTTGCTGGTGTTTTTTTCAATTTATTTAATTATTTTAACTATTAAATAAATTTATTTAAAAAAAGCCAATTAAATATTTTACATAATTGTAAAATAATTAAATTAATAATTATATAAGATATATATGCATATATATATATATCTATTATATTAATTATAAAAAGTAATTAATGTAATAAAATTTTATAATACATTTTATATATTATAAAGCTATTTTTATATATTATAAAGCTATTTTTTATATATTATAAAGCTATTTTTTATATATTATAAAGCTATTTTTTATATAATTATTAAACTATTTGTAACTATTTTATTTTTCAAAACTCAAAATAATTATCTGTGCAAAATATCATTTAATATTTAGTATACCGTAAAATCCGGCGTATAACGCGCACCTATACTTTCAAGCTGCAATTTTTAACTTTTTGGTATATTCACCGTATAACGCGCACCCCCCCTTTCTACGAAGAAACCTGAAATGTACGCACGTAATGCTCTTATGTTTTGAAGTCATTTATTCAAAGTATTATCCCAGGCTTTTGAAAAAATAGAGTATTTCTAGAACTATTACCTCTTAAGTTCATAAGGAATATCATTTCTTATAAGTAAACAATATTTCAAATTATGCAGAAGTCTTACTTGTTTCTATTTTTTTATTTTTTATTTTTAAGGCTCTCATTTTTAAACTCGGTGTATAACGAACACCGTACATTTCTATCTTATTTTTTGTGTTCAAAATGCGCGTTTTTCCGCAGGATTTTACGGTAATATATTTATATAAAAAATATTATTTATTAATAGTATTTTAATAACTAATTAATATTAGAATATATTTTTAAAATATAATATATGAATGTTTATGTAATCATAGTAA
>BMAV01005746.1:48221-59128 GCA_019973955.1 Trichonephila inaurata madagascariensis | reverse complement strand
ATAGTTTCTTGGAATTGCTGTGTCGATGACCCAAGTTCAAATCCTGAAGAAGACATGGATAACTGCAAATGTATAGCGTCTGTGCGGCATGATTGCACTCTAAGAATTCAGTGACCTCCATCTCACACAGTCGATTAGAAAGCATTAGTAATAACAGCACAAATGGGTAATGAGTTTGCTGACACACTGGCCAAGGCTGGCTCTGACCTCCCTCAACCTGATACTCCTGTTTATTATCTAAGTGCTAAATAAATCATCAATGTTAGATTTTAGACTAGTGTTTGAGAGAAGATTCGGGGAGATAGGCACTCACTAACACCTTAAATGCAGTTTAAAAGTTAAGCGATTTGCTCCCCAGTGTCAACATTTCTCACGCATGTGTGAATATGTGATGTACGGGGGTGGCCGAAAAAGTCAAAAGAAAGCAGGGTTTACTCTGAAATAAGTAAATCCTTCGGAACAGTTTTACTGATAGCAGTGCAAAGAAAATGATATTTTATTATGGATAAACGTTAATATAGATCCAGGGCACTTAAAGCACTGTTTGAGTGAGGAAGTTATGGGGTTAATGGAAAATCCCAATCCTTACGATTTGATTAGACTAGTTGATTCCCTTACTTAAGAATTATAACAGGACACCATTGCATATTCGGTTTACTATATTCCCCAGTTTGCCCGTTATGTAAGGCTTAATACTTGTATAGAACATTTGGTATCTTGTTCTGGACTCGGTAATGTAGCAGCGGCCAATGCTATTTGAAATCGTTGTAAATTTTAACGTGTTTCTGAACTATATTGGGTTGCCTGTCGTAGACTTATGGTGGTCATGTCTACACCAACTATAGGATAAAAAAACAATACAAATTAATATTCTAAACCATATTTTTTTTAAGAAAAAAAGACGAATTAAATTATTTAGAACAAAATTGTTATATGCATTAAAAACCCAAAACGACACAGATTCTTAAAAGAAATATATACTCTACTGAGGATAGAACGCAAAACAATTAATAGAATCTTTTGAGAAATTGCCCCATGTTCTTAACAATTTTTTTTTATAAATTGAAAGAAATATACGAAGCCTTTTCAAACTTCCCGAAAAGTAAATTTTCTCAAAGGATATAATAGAGTCAAATTTCTTAGTAAAACTAATTACGAATTGGAAAAAAGTCTGCTTTAAGAAATCAAATTACCTTAAAGAAATAACAAAATTGTTCTAAAACGTTCCATTCATTTATTCATTTTTATTTTTTTCTTACTAACTTTAAGATTAAATATTTACTGTAAAAACATTCTTGAAAGTTTATGAGCATTTGAAAATCTCCATACTTTGCCAAATTACTCTAACAAAATTTAAACAACATTTGTTATCTTCACGAGTTTGTTAACTACTCTAGAAAACCCAAATCAAATACAATAATAAAATTATTTCGTGGTTTTCTCAAGTGTTTCATTATGACATGAGAATAATGATTACTCAAAGTAAATATTTTTCTCAACTCTTGTCATCACTCACAATCAAAACTGATGAATTGCGTAAACACCGGTTAAAGTGAAAAGAGTGAATTCTCTCAAATTATCGCTCGTAAGACTTCAAGGTTTCTTTTGTGGCTTTCAACAACCCCCATGCAAGAATATGTTACGATCTCGTTGAAAATTGCGCATGTAAACGTGAAATAAACACACCGAGTTGTAATCTATTTTTGTCAAGCACAAACTCTTTTTTTTTCTTAGAGTGGGCTTATATCACAAATGAGAACAACATAATCATGTTCAGCAGTAATACCTCGACTTTCACTATCCCGAACTTTCGTGAATTCGGAATAACGCAACTTTCAAATTTCGTCTGTATATATATATATATATATATATATATATAATCTTTACTGACACTCAGACGGGATTAGTGACAGAGCCTGATGAAAATGGTAATTTGATTGAAGAAACTGTCAATTTTGCCGGACAAATAAATTTAGAAGTGAACGGTGTGTGTGATGACGTTTAAGAACTGCTGGATTCCCACAATCAGGATCTTGCGCCATAAAACCCTACACTCACTCACTCACTCACCCACAATCAGGAGCTGACAATGGATGAGCTCTTAGAAATGCATGAGATAAAGCAAAATATTGAAGAACTTGAGTATTTTGACCCAGTTTGATCAGAAGATCGAATGACGGTTGGGAATTGGATAGAAGGCCTTAGTTTAATCGAAAAAGAGTTACACACACACAACAGCGTTTCTCAAACTGTGGGGCGTGCCCCCCTAGAGGATCATGATAACTCGACTAGGGGGGTGCGAGCATATTGAAAAGTTGAAAACAAAAAAGATTGTTTAAAAAATATTAATTTACCGAAAGTAAACAAACACAAAATACGTTCTGACACAATAAACAAAATAAAATACACACTTATTCTGATATAACACACTTATAAAAGTATCAGTATTGCCCAATGTATTTTATAATTTGTTTGACAATACTAAGTTAGAAACAAGTTTAATAATTACCAGTGTCCCCATGGTCCTGCCATATATAAAATTAAAAACAAAAATTAATGTTTAATCTTGATAATTTGTACGGTATATAATTAACTTCTTAACTGCCGATTAAAAGTTACGCGATTATCTCCCCAATTGCCACCGTTTTCCACGTAGGCGCGCTTGTGTGATGTATTGGGGAGGGAGTAAGGAATAAAGATGCAAATTCTCTGAAATAAGTAAATCCTTCGTAAACACTGTCAAGGTCCTTTTATTACATTCCAAAGCCTTCGGAATAATTTTATGGATAACAGAGCACAGGAAAAGATCGTACATTGGAAAGACGTATATATACGTCCGGGACAATTAACGCTTTGGATGAGCGAGACGTTTATATATGCCAATGGCACTTAAGAGGTTAAAGTCGTATTGTAGCTTTGCGGCAAAGTATAGTATTATTGAACTCAATACATTGTTATCGTATGGAAGGGGGGCGATGAAAATTATGATTGAATATTGGGTCACGAATATTGAAACTTTGAGAAGCACTGGGTTAAAAACTTGTATTTTTACGTATTTTTTCAACTAAAGAAGGAATAAAAAATTATTAGCATGCTACGAGAAAATTTTGAGGGAGAAAACTCTTTGACCCGGCAGACTACTTTGTTAGATTTTATGAAACCTACATCAATAAACTTCAATTTGTGATTTTGTATTTGTGCTGTCTTAGATTTTATTAAACATTTTGTTTTTCTAACTTATTATTTTTTTTCGTCTCCAGCCCCAACTATACATTTACATGAAAAATTATATACCCCGATTAATGCGGTTATCAGTCAGTCCTATCTATCGCGCAACTTTGAGGTTTTATTGTAGTTGAAATAGTTTAAATCACCATTTACAGTTTTCATACTTCAAAAATTATATGTTTATGTGCTAGTAAACATTCGAAATATTTAGTTAAATCGTTCATAAAATTCAATTTAATTTATTTCAGTTAGAAAACTCTATTTGTGTCTGTGCAGTGAGTGAGTAAATATTAACGTTGCACTGTCCAGCTACACGGGGGCTTTAGGTGACGGACCAAGCAATTTTGAACCATGGTCAAGTGACGTAAACGACACTTGAGCTGGCACCGCTCTCTCCTAACCACCACACCAACGGGATAACGTTTGAGCTCTCGACAAATTTAACGTGCATGGCTTCCCTACATGACGGGTCTTTAGTGGTATTTGGCTCGAACTCGTGACAAGGCCAGCCACGATCCGATACCTTGACCACTCGGCTATCGCGGCCGCTGTGTGTGTGTGCAGGTCACTTAATAAAAGCAAACACTTGTTCTTCAATGAATTCAAGGCCGCGGTAGCCGAGTGGTATAGGTATCGGACCGTGGCTTGCCTTGTCACGAGTTCGAGTCCAGTACCACTAAAGACCCGCCGTGTAGGGCAGCGATGCACGTTAAATCTGTCGAGAGCCGAAACGTCCTCCCGTTGGTGTGGTGTGGTAGTTAGGAGAGGGGGGTGCCAGCTCAGGTGTCATCCACGTCACTTGACCATGGTTCAAAATTACGTGGTCCGTCGCCAAAAGCCCTCGTGCAGCTGAACAGTGCGACGTTAATATTCAATCAATCAATCAATCAACCAATGAATTCAAAACGGACAATGAACTAACGTACTTTTTCTATTTGGAAAAAATTGAGATAAAGTTTCAAATTTCATAAAATTGGGTAAAGATATTCAAGTAATATTGAAAAAAAAAATCATTAAATTTTTTTTTGATGAAAAAACTTTTTTTTTGCATGTATTGTTGAATTAAATGTATTTCGCTTACTTATAGACGTTAATATTGTTGACAAATATGTACTTTAAAAAAAGGAGCTTTTTGCACAAAAGGCAGCTGGTTAAATTTATTATGTGACTATAACGTCACAGGAATCTGTAAATTTATTTGTCTGAAGCACGTGATTGTAGTTATATATATACAGTGACTATGACGTCACATGAATTTAATACATTGTGCAGAAACGGATATATTTTTCTAAACAATTTTTAAAATAAGCATATTGATTGTGAAGATATGGAAGGTACAACAAGTTTTAAAGTGATACTATGCATTCTGAATTCGGCAATAAGATACAGGTATTACAACCTAGGGGCATGTGTTGACACCCATGATTAAAAAAATCTAGAATTCTGTGCCCTTCGTATAAACCAGATACGATCCCGGAAAATTTCGAAACATTAATGTATGATGTCACAGTAGTTATCTACGTCAAAGACACTAAGTGGTGTTCGGTCTCTGCGCATATCATCCTTCCACATCATTATACTTGATCAAAATGATGTTTCATAATTACTCATGCAATAATTACCGTTCAAACCTCTGGAGGATCTGAAGAACCACTCAAAGGCTCAATGGATCAGTGAAGGTTAGATGGTTACAATCATCAATCTGACTACATTTTCCAGCTAACGACTCCAGAATAATTTGTGATTGTACTTCATAGAATATATCTGGACCCCTGACGACGACTCCAATGAATATGATCATTACAGTAACGTGTTTTTTATATTTCGTTCGTAGGTTGGTAATAATGGAATGCATATAATATATTTCTGTAAGCCAAAGATTCAAATGCTGAGAAAAGATTTTGGTAAACACAGCTAGTTGAGCATTTTTGAGGTATCGTGTTATCTGACCTGGAATTATATTACTATAACTTTTCTTTTTGTTGCATATTATTTTGAAATGCAATATTTCTTCGATAGTATACAACATACTTTCTCGAAGTAGTTTCCTGATTAGTGGCCTTTGTTTATTAAAAAGTTAATATTTTTCGTTTCATTCTGGTCGTATGAGTGGCATTTTGTCTTGCTTCAAGCTCTAGGGTACTCAACAGAATCTTATTTTAACACAAATAATGTCTTACGAACATTCTACTCTTAGTCTTATTAATAAAAGTAACATTTATTTAGAATTAGCTTCAGAAATAATCGATTTGATGTTTCCAGTAAAATTTAACTGTTTAAAACTGGAAATAGTTCTTAACAACTTTTGTGCACTGCACTTTTGGAACAAGAGAAATTTATTGTACATTCCAAAACACTATATATACTATATAATAAATCGTCGAGAAGATTTACATTTTGGTTAACTATAGTGATGATAGAGTCGCAGCAGAATTGAGAAGGAAAGATCTTTTTAAATAACAATCCACATTTATTTGATATTATGTAGAAACACACACAAACGTAAATATATTTAACAATACACAAAACAATACACAGCAAGAATGCTACGATTACATGATGAATACAAAAAACACCTTCTTTTATCCAGAAATCTCAGTTTATTTATACAAATGGGCAGTCGAAGGCTCTTAAAATCATATGACAACCCTTAATGGCTTTTCTGATTGGTCCAGATAATCGGATGATGTAGATTACATAATTCTCAATTTATATATAAAAACGCTGAACATTTAGTTTTGCAGAAATAAAGTTATAATTTCATATCGTTAGGCGGGTAAATTAGAAATTTATTATTACGTGAAATCCTAGAAGGCTTAGGGCTATTATAGATTAAAAAACCCTCAAGAGAACATTAACATGAATTATAGCTTATATCTATTTGCAAATGCTTGTTTGTTTAAAATATTTTTTCATAGTTTTGTTGCCTTTAGTGACTGTAAATCTATGCAATATTAGTTCAACAGGTACTTTTATGAAATCAAAGAAAAAAAAATTACGAGAGAATGAGTAAAACAATTATGGATGTTATTCTAACGTTTGAGTCATTTTTTTTCCCGGCAATATTTAACGAGCAGATTGAATTAAACGTAAAGAAAAAAAACATAGTTTATTACTGTCATTTAGTAAACTATAGGGAAAAATCATTCACAATTATTTTTTGTATTGTAATTTGAGACTCGTTTCATTCAGACTTTTAGTCTTTCGTGGTTTCTTTCATCGAAAGAAAAATTCCAACGATGAAAACTCATTTTTCCTACCTAATTTTTCAAGAGTTTCAAAATTTTTACTACTTAGAAAATATTTCATTTTTTTATTTCAATGACTGATTAAGCTGTTGCCAATTTTGCTAACATGGACTGTTAATTTCCGAGGAACAATCGCTCTCAATTACTGAAGAAATTATGAATAATTAAGGGCATTCATCACGTATAGTGGCGTGCATGTGATTTTTCATAAAACCCACCGGAAAAATGTATTGTTACGCTTTTCAATTTTAATAGCTATTAATTACTAACAAAATTATGTGTGATAGCGATTCCGGAAAAAATTGTAAAGATAAAAGAAAAATAAACACGAGCGTATAAATATTTTTTTGGTCAAAATAATTCTTTTATGAATTAAAAAAAATTATTCTTTTTTCTGTATGAATTCTTAACTAAACGTTATTTACTGGGCTCTTAAATAATATTCACCCAAGAAAAGAAAAGTTACTCTCAGTTGCTGTAAGCAATAGCATATTTATTTTCTTTGAACTATATAATAATAATAATAATATATATATATATATATATATAAATAAATGTAACAAGAATAATTATAAAGTTAACATTAACATTGCCACTTATAGAATATTTAGATTTCGTTACAGTAGTACTCCAAACCCCTATGCGATAAGTGGGACTGACCACATAAGTCAAATTCACGTAAGTTGGGGTGTAATTTCACACATAAATACATATAAATAATTTTTAATTGGGACAGGAGACGAAAGAAAATAATGATTTAAAACAAAAAGTTTAATATGATCTTAGATAACATAAATACAAAATTACAAATCGAAGTTATTTTAATGTTGTTGTTGGTGTGGCTATTCCTCAGTCTGTCTGACGGAGTTAGATGAGACCCAAAAGACCATTGACCCGTAAGAAATCCAGTGCCAGGAGGGGAGAGGAAAAAAGGTCCTCCCTCGAAAGTCCCAAGCAGTCCAAGATGCGATCTGGAGAAGCTTACTGAGTCTTGCACTTGGTGCAGAGAGCAAAAGTCTTCCTGCCTCCACAAAAGGAAAGACTCTTTATGTGGCCACTTTTCAATCTAGAGATTGCTGTCTGAGAGGCTCTGCCACATTTAAGCAGGAATGAGGATCCTGGATGTTTGCTTTCATACCAGTAATGGTTGAGCGGGTCAGAGGCCTCCCACCTCTGTTCTCCTTTTACCAATCTCACGAGAGGACTTGCCTCTCGACGACTATATAGAGTTCCCTATATATGCCGCGAAAGCACTGTACATTTACAAAAATCCATGCCTTCTCCGGTATTCAAACCTAGGCACAATACCACAGCAGTTAACGTCATTCACCACTATACCGGGTAGAATGCACGCTGATATTTTAAATATTTTATTATCTTTTTCTCATATATATCTAGAAATATATATGGGGTTCTTCTTTAAGTATAATTAATACAGTCTCACATACTACGATGATTCATCATATCTTAATAAGAGTATAGTAAATAAGTGGTGAATTATTCTTAATCAAAATTAAAGTCTTTTTTCCCCCTTATGTTACGATACATTTTAATTTTTGCGTTGGTTGACTCATTTTACGTTGGTGTGACGTTTAGTTCCTTTCTTTAAAATTTATTTACTCAAACGTGTTATCTCGGTTTCCTTTTAGTAATAAAGAGTGACGTGTAAATGCGTCATATTATATGCACCCTAGACGCATGTGGTATATTTGAAGGAGTGATAGTATCAGTTAATATTCAAAAACCGTATTTAAAACTTTAAAAATAAAAATAATAAAAAATGCTTATAGTTTTTTTGAATTCTGAATTCTTTATTATCGTGCTGTGCTGCGTCTCAAAATTTTATTCCCGGCACTTTCTGTTTTTTTAATTTATTTTCTGAATGATAGCTTCTTTACTTCTGACTTTATTTTTTACCCTCTCAACAGTTAATTCTCAGTTAACTATTTCAATAACATATTTTTCGGATCTAAAGTTATGTTCTCATTTATACATTTTTAAATCCTACTTATTCTTGTTATTTAAAATTATTTTCTAGAGGAAAATCTGTGATTTTTATCTTAACTGTTTGGTAGATAGCTTGGAACAAAATCCTAGTTTGACTTTTGGCGACGAAGAAAGAAATTGTGCCTGATTGCGCCAACAGCTTTTATACAATATGATGTTCATTATTCTCTAAGTTTCTATTAAATAAATATATACCGTAAAATCGGCATATAACGTGCACCATCGTATAACGCTCACCTGTACTTTCAATCTTCAATTTTTAATTTTTTTGTATATTCGCCATTTAACGCCACCCCCCCCCCCGTTTTTGCGAAGAAACCTGAAATATATGTGTGCAATGCTCTCATGTTTCGAAGTTCGTTTTATGTTAATTCGAGATATTCCAAGCTTTTGAAAAAAATAGTATATTTGTAGAACCATAAACACACACACTGGCGTATCTAGTCCTGAATAAACCCTATATCTAAATTCCTTCGGGGCATCTTTTCAAATATGAGAGCCCTGTTAGTGGAACTGTAATTATATACGTTGGGGCCCCTGTTGCTTGGGGGCCTCGTATGATTGGTACAAATGTTACAGCGGTAGCTACGCCCCTGACCATAACCCTTTAAGTTCGTAAGGAATGTTATTTTATTTAAATAAACAGTATTTCGATATATATAGAAGTCTATTTTTTCTATACTTATCTTTTCTATTATTTTTAAAGCTTTTCGTAACTGGCATATTGCGCACCCGTAAATTTTGAGCTTATTCTTTGTGTTAAAAGTGCGCCGGAATTTACGGTACTCTAAAATACGATACAACCATAGAATGGATTAGTATCTTTTTTCTTCAAGTCTTGGGAATTTCGTTAACTTTTCCCCCTTTCATGCATTAACACTAAATTTAATATTTTACTTAAATATTTATCGTTTTATCTTTTTTTTCTTAGAATTTTTTTATTTATATATAAAAGCCAGTTAATCCCTCTTTTTTTTGCCATTACTCTTTTTTTCGGATGACTTACGAAAAATTATTTGTTAAATTAAAAATCTACGCGCATTCTTCGCATCATTTTTCTGCGGAATTTCGGCCTTAGAGAAAGAGATTAATACTGCGACAACAGTTTAGCGGAAGCAAACACGGAGACCTCGTGAACGATTTCCGACTACCCAGATGGCTGAGCAAATGGTTCAAGAACAAAGTACACATCAAAGTCTAATTTTCTGGGAAAAGAGGAGATAGGAAACTGTTTGCTCCTCAAACACATAACACCAAAGTCGTATTATAAACTAAAATCTGCCTCCCCTTGAATCTTTCCCACCCACCGCCTTATTAGAGTCTCTGTTGGATTATTTAATTTTTTAATCTTTGAAAGAGGCTACTGAACTTTGCTGATATTTTATATCGCGCTGAAGGAGAAGCAAACTGTGCTGATAATATTAAATGAAATATTACGTTCTGGCGTATGTTAAGTGTTATTAAAAGAGATTTTTAATTGTCTTAGAGTAATATAGATAACACCACTGGAGTAGCAATTCTGTAGTGGGGCCCGTATCAGTATTTTTAAGGGCCCTTTTTTTGAAATTCAATAATATAATGATCACATCAATAAGGCTTATTTGAAAGTGTTGAAATATTACATCTATTACGGCCCCTGTAGCTTGGGGACTCCGTATCACTGGTATAACTGAAACGGCGGTAGATACGCCGCTGGATACCACCAACTGTAAAAATTCGGAAAATGTAAATTTTCTCATGAAATTTGTGTAAAAATGGCTCCAGTAGCCAAAAGGTCATGACTGCAAATTCATGGTTGGAGTGGCGTATACAAGGCGAATAGAAGAAAGGTAGCCCCCCCCCCTGCAAAGTCAGGCCTTGGGCCTCAAGACGGATTCTACAAAGGATTCCGAAACTAAAACATAACATAGGCTCTGGGCCCCCTTTTGTCCTGGACCCCCTGCGATACTGGGGTTGTAGGAGTGAACGTTATACTACTGTGTATTGTGTATTTGGTGTTATTTGTGATCAAAAGCACACACAAGTCGTCTTTTCCAGATCTGAGACCACTGAAAATAACTCTTTGTGTGTGGAGGTGGTACACACACTTAAACCCCTTTAAGCGGTCATTTGTTTTTGCCCAGAATGTTCCAAAAAAGGCACACTTTTTATTTCACTTAATGAAGCATAATACTTAACAGAAAGCAAAAATGAAAATAAAAATATTTTTTTAATTTTTAATTTTAAAGTTTTCTCGGTATTTTTTTTTATTTTATAATTGAAGAACACAAAATCCCTTAAATATTTGCTGTTTATAAGTGCTATCTACATAATATAAAGAATGTTTCAAATATCTTACAAGAATTTCTCTCACATTTACACAAAAATTTCAAGTTCGTACCTCGTTTTCAAACTTACAGGGTTTTGTGTGAGAGTGCCAGTTGC
>BMAV01005746.1:30184-43221 GCA_019973955.1 Trichonephila inaurata madagascariensis | reverse complement strand
GTTATATATATAAAAGTATTTAATCTTAAGTTGTTTTTGTCGGTAGAAAAATTCTCAGTATTCAATTAAAAACATTCTAAAACATATCATTAGCTACTTAAGAAGCCATTGTTTTGATAATGAATATTTCGTCCTCAAATAACTTTTTAGAATAAAATATTTCTTAAAATGTCTTTCGAAAGATTAGTTTTATGTATTGTTATATATCGCTTAATTTTAATAATTATAATGTATTCGCTTATAAAAACCGTTTAGTGTTAATAATTATAATGTACTCGTTTTAAAAAATTGTGTTTAGGGTTAATAAGTATAATATATTCACATTTAAAAAATCGTTTAGGGGTAATAATTATAATGCATTCGTGTAAAAAAAATCTTTTGGTGGTTATAATTACAACGTATTCGTTTAAATAAATCGTTTGCTGTACAACTGTCTAATGTAAACAGTTTCAGTAATTGATTTTTTAATTAAAAAAAATTGGTAAAATTAATAATTCCACACAGTTTCAGTGTTGTATTGAAGTTTGTTGCTATGGGTGGATGCCTAACTGCTTCTTGTTGTCGTAGTATATGTATAATAATTGATATGCTAAACACAACTTATATACTGTGAACTTCATTTACATTTTATGAATTTCAGGGAACTAAAAAGAAATTGAAATCATTGGAATAGAAAAATTTCAATTTTTGTAGCCAAACTGTGAATTTTCTCATATTTATTAAACTGTCCCATATTTGTATTGCGTTTAATAGAGAATGTGAATAAAGTTCCTGAAAGCACTCACTAAGTTTAACAAACGGCGTTCAAAGCTAAAAAATTATTATTTAGGTCGAAAATATTGAATTTAAGGGAAAAAAACGAACCCTTTCATTTAAAACCATACGAGCATAAGATAATCGAATATGACTCACATGTATTTCAAAATCGAATCTTGTACCTGAAGTGCCTACTAATACAAACAATACATATTTGCAATCGATAAAAATGTCACCATCTTCCGGTTGTCATTTTTTTTTCAGCAAGAATGGAAGATGTGGACTTTTTGGCGTCTGTTTTGGCATCATCAAATAATTTTTTTCGAAGATATCAGAAACCAGACAACGCGGAATTATGTTATTGAAATAGTGTTCGATATTGTTCCTTTTTTCCATTTGCTTGAGAAAAGTTTAATATTTGTATGTACAAGAAAACAGATTGAACAGTTTTATTACATATATAAAATATTTGAATTATTTCAATACATATCTTACCGTCGTATTTTAGATCTAACAGCAGGAAATGAAATATATTCGTTTTGTTTTTACTGTTACTAACAGAAATACTTGATCCACTACAGATTTTTCAAAAAGAAATTGAAGTAATGAATTGAATTTGTGGAAGAATCTAGTAGAGTATTGACACTATTATGTGTTAAAATAATTTATAAACATGGTAAAATTGTTTAAAAAAAGGATTGTTCAAAATCCACAATAGACAATTTAAAGTGGCTGACTACGTTTTGAATCGTAATTTTGAAAAAGTATACGAGTGCATATTTTTTTGCTGATATTTAATATATGAATTACAATATACAGTCGGACCACAATTTATCGAGTTATAAGAGAAAAAGTTCAAGATTTCCTAACAAAATTATTACACGATTAATTATTTTAAAAAATAATTCTACCTTTTTAATATTGACATCTTGGGATTGTCAAAGCAAGAAATAAAGCATTAAAATTCGGTCTAAATTCAGTTGATAAAAAACAAATCCGATTTCAAATTTTTGCCACATCGAAAATTTGCCTTAAAATTTGTCACCTTAGACCTGTTCCTCACAGACCTGAGCCTAAATCCGTCACTGCCCTGTTTTTAAACTATTAGACCTATGGGCTTGAAATTTAGAAAGTATGTTACTTATGTTCTTCCACTATAAACGGGTTTTACGGAAACGTAGGATTTTTAACCAATAAATCCTCGATTTTGATTTGTTAGGCCCAAAATTTTAAATCTGTCAAACATGTTTATTTTTTGGGCAGAAATCCACCAAAAATGGATTTTGCGAAATCGACTCTAGAGGTTTGGTGAGATAAAAAATAATTATAGTTTCTTTTTAGAATTCGTATACCTCCTTTTTTTTTTTTTTTTTTGACTGAAAAGATGAAGTATATAAGAAAGACTTTTAGTGTAATTGAACGCTTAACTCTAAAGCTTAGATATCATTAACTTAAAAAGATAGTATATAGTCATACAACATCATGAAAATCCCAGGGAAGAAGGCGGGTATTTGTCAGTATATACATACAAACTTATACGGCTGGTTTTCATAGATTGTTTGCTCGATTTTTCAGATTTAAAATCTTGATTTCATTTTCATAGACAATTTTTTGATTAATATGGAATTTCTCCTACTTTTTTCTGTGCGAATCATACCTTTTTTTATTTATTTTTTCCACGGCGATTCAAGGAACGTAACAAAAAGTGCAAAAAAAGAATTATTTGTAATTTTTTTTGCACTACACAACAATGACATTCCACAAACCTTAAAACAGTAAAGAAGATATATTTTCGTCTTACATTCATAATCCACTGTTCCAGAATCATTTCTAATTCCCCTAAGCATTTCATGGGATTATGAGTCTCCTTGGGTCTAGCAATCAATATATAGATATTTTTCCTGCAAGATTTTGGATTATATATTTTCTTAGTTTAATATTTCTCTTTGCTCTACTGAAAAAAATATAATAAAACGATATTCAGCTTTAATGTTTACAATTTTGTGCAGTAATTTATAAAGCAGTAAACAATTTCTTATTGTATTTGTTCATTGGATAATATATCTTCTTTTTCAATAACAACATCCTTCTCTGCTTTGAATCTGATCTTCTATAAGATTTCTAAACTTTTCTAAAAGATTTTTCAACCCTTTTGGAAGCTTTTTTTTTTCTTCTGGTAATAAACTTCTGTGATTGAAATTCTTTAGAATCCATTGAGTGAACAAAAAGTCAGTTGAGGGAAAAGCATTTAAGAAGTAAAGGCTTAAAAGTTCTTCGATGAGTGATGTGTGTCTTCTTTTTTTTTTGAGTGAGAAAGATTATCAATGGAAGAGTCCCATTGAGACGGAAAAAGAAGAGGGCGCATTCAGAAATTGGATATATACAGTCTGTCAAAAAAGTATTGGGACACACTACCAGTTCATAGATTTTTATCGTAATATTTTACTTAAACATACAAATGAAATCAAAAAAAAAAAAAGAAAAGAAGTAAACGTTATTTTGTTAAATACAAATAATAATAATTTGAACAAAACTCATACATTAATGCACTTATGGTTAAAATTGAAAATAAAAGAAATCGAGTTAAAATTGGGCTAAAAAAGTATTGAGACACTTCCAAATATATAAATTAAGAAAAAAAATTCAAACTTAGAAATTAATATCTTGTTGAACCCTCCTTGCTTTTTATGACCTCTAGAAGTGTATTTGGCATGGATTGGATCAATTTTTTGCAGAATGATCTATCGATTTTGGTCCAATCTTCGACCAAATATTTTCTCAAACCCCGCCTGTTAGAAATTTGGTGCTAAAAAAGTTTTTGCTGCAAATAATCTCACACATGTTTAATGGGATTAAAGTCTGGACTTTTTGCAGGAGTTTTAATAACTCTAGGACAGTGGTAGAGGACCTATTACTTGCAAATATCTGCAGTATGTCCGGGTCATTATCTTGGTACAATTTAAAATATCCTGATATTCCCAGCTTGCTCGCACTTTGCTTTAAATTTCGCTTGAGAATATCAAGATAGACATATTTATTCATTACATCATCAATAAAATGTAAGTTCCCGAAACCAGAGCTTGTCATGCAGCCCCAGACAATTTGGTTACTCCTTCCATATTTGACAGTAGGCCGTAAATTTTTTACATGTATTGCTGTATTTGATTTCCACCAAACTTTTTGCTTGCCATCCGATCCGAAAATGTTATATTTGCTTTCATCAACAAAAAATTATATTTTCCCAGTATTCTGCTGGCTGCCTTACATACGTTTTAGCAAATGCAAACCTAGCTTGTTTATTTGCTTTGCTGACGTAGGGCTTTCTCTGAGGTACTCTGTCATGATACTTATGTTTTCTGACTTATGTTTATACTTATATACTTATGTTTATGTTTTCTGTGCATTTCTGACAGTTTCAGGATTTACTGATTTTCCGAACCTACTTTTACATTGCAAAGTCATTTTTAATGCCCTAGTTCTTGGATTAATGTGTACTTGTCTCACACAATCTACCTCTATTCACGTTCATTAAATATCCTTGAATGCCCTGATCTTTGCTTTTTTTCAACACTGTTTGTTTTCTTGAACCTGTTAATGATGTTAAAAACAGTAGACTTACTCAATTTCAATATTATTCCTATACAGCGAATTGATTTCCCCTCTTTCCAATGACTTATTACAAGATTTCGCACATCAACCGATATATCTTTGTTTCTCACAATTTTTTTCTATAAATAATCTTATCTGTTGTGAAACATTTGTGTTTATACTTCTAGTCTAAAAAAGTAGTGTGAAATTAAATTCTATTGATGCGCTGTATATTTGTTAAATTTCTCATTTCAAAAGTGTCCCAATACTTTTTTACTCCAGTGTGCCTTTCTTTGAATTATATTTGAAAAGCTAGATCAAATTATAATTTTATAATACTAATAAAATTTTCCTTATATAATGTACACTAAATGTTAATATATTTCTTAATTCATTTTGTTTTTGTTTTAATGTGAAAAATATTTTTATAAATGGATTTACAGTTATGCAGGCCAAGTGTCCCAATGCTTTTTTGAGTGACTGTATAGTACTTGAGGTAAACTGCTGAAAAATTCTCAAGTATTTATGTTAATATACTTTTCGTATCATTTAATATAATTTAAATACAATTTAAAGATTATGGTTAGAATTATTATGTAGATATTATGCATTGGTTGAAATCAATTCTACTGAGATATTAATTACAAATTGAAAATCATTTTTTGATAGTAGAAATTTCCAAAATTAAAATTCTGCGTTAAAAAATATCAATATTTGAGACACTTTTTACTTTTAAAGTTAATTATATTTCTAAAAAGATAAAAAAATTATTAAAATAGATATTTAAAATTCATTCATTTTAAAGCTTCGATTTGTGTAGAATTTCAAATGTTATATTTAAAATCAATAACATTGCTGTTACAAAAGGGAATTATTTTGTTAGAAGTACTGAGAAAATATAAAAATTCTTTTAACGAGCCAAATTCCCTCACACACAAGTTTTTCCTTAATTCAAACATTTTAGAAAACATACTGTCAAACTTCAGGATTACCTTAAAATAAATATAATAATGATATGAACAGATTAAAAGTTTTAGTAAGCTTAAAATATTCAAAATAAACGAGAAAATTGTTCATATTACTTAAACATGTGAGTAATTAAAAAGTTTTTTTTATCAAAATATGCTTTAAAATGGATTTCTTTTATATTAAATAAGAGATAGAAGAACAAAAATATAACTTATTGAAATGTTATTTATTTATTTTTTTACTATCTTTTATTTTTTATTATCTTCATTTACGAGTGAGCTTTATTTTTGGTCCGAAAAGCAAACGATTCTGCTGAGCTGTATGTTCTCAGTCGTTTGTTTTTACATGCATAACGGTTAGGTTTCATTAGTTTTTTTAAGGAAAATTTTTAAATATTATATTTATAATTTAACCATTTTGTTCGGGAATGGTACTATGTATGTAATTTTTTAAAAGTTCTTGTCATACTGGGAAAATAATTTATTTTTCACCACATTTGTTAAATCAAAATTGACACAGATTTAATTTTTTATAAAGCAATAGTTATATCTGGCTAAAATTAAAGACAAAGAAATACAGATATAAACTACGAAAAATAGCTTATTTTTTATGAAAAAATCTGTATTATTATAGGCAAAAAGAAAAATAAATGGCGATTTATTAGTTGTTTTCTGTATACAAAAGCAGCAACTTTAATAGGATGTAAATAACAAAATAATTCCTATAGGATGTAAATAACAAAATAATTCCTATCTTTGATTTCAAAGAAAAAAAAATAAAATAAAATCTTGCATTTTTTAAATAAAACAAGTCTTTCACTATTTCAATTTCAATATGCAAGTGTCATTCTCAAGACAGTTGGCAGAGAAAAATATTTTTCTTACAGTTTGTCTTTTGTAACTTTCCGCGAGAGAATCAAGTTTAAAATAGAATAGATGTATTATGGATTTATTTCGGAAAAAAAAAGAAACTGGAGAAATACATTTTGAGAAATCTGAGTGCAAAGTTGAAAGACGAAATTTAAAACAAACGCACGTTTTGTTTGGATTTGCTATTTCTTTGAATCTCTCTGATTGTTTTGAATGTATAATTATCCTATATTATATGTATATGTTACCGTTAAAGCGTGAAATCTTTATTTTATAGAATAACTAGCTACTTCTTGAAATAAAAAGACAAGCTAGTTAAAGTATATAAAATTACGAAATTCTACGATCCTGAAAGATTTGACATTTCAAATCCCACTGCATCACTAACAGCTCATACTACTGGATCCTCCATTTCAAATAAGGTAACACTTGAAATTGATTCACATTCTGATTCAATAACTGTATCAATTTTTACACGAAAACAATTAAGTGTAGCTGAAGAACTAGTTAAAGTTATCAAAGAGGAAATCGCACCAATGCAGTCTATTAGATTTGAGACACTGTCACATTAAACATTCAAAAAGAAATGTCTTTTCTTTTTCTTTTTTGAAAATGGAGGAAGACGAGGCGATTACCTGGAAAGAACATACTCCTATTTAATGACGATAAAGCCAACTAGAGTGTAGTATGAAACATAATTTTTTTCTGCTAGACAATTTGTTACAAAAATAAGAAGCTGTTTGAACCATGAGGTGTTGGACGAGCTGTGTTTTTAAAAGTTTATTTACAGAAACACAAGAAATGAAGATATATTTTTTTAAATTTCATATGTACTACTTTTACAACTTTTATATGCTTTTTTAGATAAATTAAAAGTTGTTTTGGTTGGTTTTAATAGAAAATAATATTTAACCAATTTTTAATTATATTTTCAGTTTTATTTTTCAATCTTAACTATGCTAATGTATAAGTATTTTTAATAAATAGTCCAATTCTAATCCCAGGACCAATCCCGGGATTTGGATAATGTAATCCCGAAATTGAAAATATAACGCGGGATTGCAAACCCTATGCTACACAAAACTTATGATGAAGTTGAAATTTTTAATGCACCCTGTATGCCAGGATCACATAAATAAGAAAAAAAAAAAAAACCTGTCCATACTTGTAGCAAATCTCAAGCCCTCTCCAAATGAATCAGCTGGTAATATCTGAAATTTACTTTCGACTTCCTCATGATCGATTTATTTTCTATCATAAATTGTCGTAAGTTCGATCAAATCGTCTTCATTTAAAGGGCATGAATCCCAAATTTTTTGGGGGATTCATGCTAGAACAAACAAATCGTGTAAAAAAAAAAGATAGTGTAATTAAAGAGTTGGCTTTATATATCAGTCGGATATCATTCTAAAAGAATAAGCATAATGCAAATTATATCAGGGATTGTTAAACTCATCTCGTTTTTATCTAAGCTGTTGCCAAAACTTGGAAAGTTTTTAATTTTTTTTTTTTATGTACATGATGAAAAAGAAATAAATATCGAGAAAAATATTCAGTAAATATTCTTCGTGGAACAAAATCCAAACAAAAAATGTAAGCAAAAAAAAAAAAAAAAAAACGCATAAAGTGTTAGATTTTCAGTTATAGATTTTAAAGGTCACGTATTTTTGCGATCCATTTGTTTTTAAAATAATCCTAAATGTTAAGTTATTTTTAAATGCCTTCTGTGTGCTAAAAATCGTTATTTCTATATGCATTTTCATTTATAAAAATAGACATCGAAATATCAGATATGAGGTTAGCTTTAACGAAAATATGTAAAAAGTCTTCTGCGATATTTATGTGGCACTAATTAATTTTAAGTTAATTATAAATCGCATTCCACTAAAGAGAATTTTTAAGAGTGTTAAATAAATAATTATGGGTATTTTTACCGAGCAGAGAGAAATTTCTCAACGTTTAACAAAAAAAGTAAAACCATGTCTTAAGCAATAGATGTATAAATATTTAAGCGATTAAAAATCTGTTAATTCTTGTTCTTAAGATTATCTGTAAATAAAATGATTAGGTTTCTAAAAGAAGTGATCAAATTGGATTCGATATTCGTATAACTTTTACAAAATTTTCTTCTATAATATCTAGAAAATAATTAGAATATCTCAAATCCTCTTCTATTTACTATACATCACGCGTTTTTAAAAGTATCTCAAAGGCTATGTAATATAAATATTATGTAAATTTTTGAATTTTATTTGAAATAAAAGGAAGTGTAGCAGCAAAAAAGTAAATAAAATCATTATTCAATTACCAAACTTTTGATGAAATAAAAAATTTTTTTTTTTTTTGTTGTAATGTTGCATCAGAACACAATTTTTTAACCGATGTGCTACAGAAGTTATTAAAACTTAAGAAGGAAGTTACTTTATGAAACAATTTTAGAACAATGTAAGCACAATGTAAGCATGCAAACTTAAAATAAAACTTTTTAAATTCAATGTATTAACGAGTCCTATTTTTTTTAAAAAAAGAAGACGAAATGAAACATTAGAAATAATTTAAACACAAACAGCTGATATTAGTTATTTTTAATTACAGTTATATATTAAATATTGCGAAAACACAATACAATTGAAATCAATAGCATACTTTTTTGAGTTACTTATTTGTCATAAATAACACCATTAAATTTTTTTAAAAAGGAAAAACGGACGGCAATACCTACTGCTATAAACACCATATTAGATAGTGGTGGTCTCCACCAAAGAACCAATTTCCTTTTAGGGAACTAATCATTTCCCAACGGTCACGTAGTTTCAAGTGAGAAAATACCCTAAACCCGGGACAATACTGAAGCTTATATAAGTTCTAGGACAAGTCAACCTTTAAACTCCCTTTAATAAGCCGACAGAGAAGTGACTGGCGAAGTTCCCACGCCAATCTCCGATGTCAAAGTCTACCGCATGAGGGGTGACAAGGACCAATAGCCGAATAAGTAATTCGGGCTACGACCAAATATAAATGATTCTGCGCCACACACATGTCTCTTTGGAGGGTGTGACATATCCCTCCTTTGAAGAGACATGAAAAACGGAAACCCAGACGTTCCAAGAGACTCTCAGCCTGGTTGCCGAATTGGCTTGTATGCTGTCACACCTACAGTGACTTCTCAAGGTTCTAGGTAACGAACATCACAATCCGTCTCATCCGTTCCTCATCAAGATACTGATACCTTTTTTCACAGGACTGATCTTTCACCCAGTTTCTTTCATTCATTTTTTTTTTCTTGAAGAACAATTTTGCTAACTTACCTTTTGTGGCTACGAGGAAATCAAACATGGAAGTAAATGTGCTTTTGGCTATCGGACGTAAATTTCAACGCTTGGTCAACTTCGTCAACTGCTTGAAAAATAGAGTGTGCACCAGTAAGCAATTTATAAAGCACGTTTTAGCAATGAAAAATGTTACGTTTCTTACCCATTCCAGGATATTACGTTTTGGATGGGGCTAAGATGGTACGTTTTGTCTGCCCGAGCTAGGCAAAATGTACCATCCAGGGTTACCTCGAGTGTAACTCGGGCACTGTGAAAATTTATACTATGCAATCAGTCTTTCCCGATTTATTTTACATGTGCTTTTTATGGTTTCGAATAATTGAAAAGTACTACAAGGTGGGATTTTCTACAAAAAGAGGATATCCTACTCTATGCACCCTTCCCCCTCTCTTCACACTAGTCTGAAAGACATTTTGTTGACTACATTCCTCCAACAGAGAAGAAAACTAGTTCAACTCTCTACAGTATTATTTGCTACTCAAAAAGAAACAGTAAAGGGAAGCAGGTAAGAAGAGAAACAAGATTCTACTGGCCAGATTGCGATGCCGGGCTATGTGCAGGACT
Organism: Trichonephila inaurata madagascariensis; assembly: GCA_019973955.1. Lineage (NCBI taxonomy): Eukaryota > Metazoa > Arthropoda > Arachnida > Araneae > Nephilidae > Trichonephila > Trichonephila inaurata. The sequence goes on along the minus strand of BMAV01005746.1, from coordinate 33,143 downwards.
GTATTATCGAATTTATCACACACGATCGAATTTTGATTAATAATTTCATAATCATTTATGTATATGCACAAAAAATGTAATTCAGGACAAAGATTAGGTATTCTAAGCTTTATATTTATAGTTTGCGAATTGATTACAAAGATTAATCATTCCTGTCATACCTAAAGCCAACTTTACAGGTAAATTACTCGTTTATTTAAATAGGTTTTTTAAATCAATTTTAGGAAATTTTGTATGCGAATGGTGGTATTATGTTCAAAAAGATGTGCGTTTGAAAATAAACGTATTATAAAAATTAACATTTTTTTTATCCATAATCCAGAAATAAAATAAGCATTCAAGGGGTTAATGGTTATGAGACTTGGAATTTTTACCTTTTAATACACCTTGCGCATAAAGCGAGTAATATTCAAATGCTAGCAATAAAGGTAGTCTGAAAGAGACAGCTTATAGGATTCTTATTTCAATGCGTTCGTTTTTAATTGCTTAGTGTTAATTCCATTGAAAATTCTCTCTGAGGCATATTAATAGATTTCGTTGCTTACTAAAATAAAATATTAATAATCATCTAATTGATTATTTAATGAATGAACTAACCCTAAATAACTCTCTCGAAAACTATTCAAGACGAGTTTAGTGTGCAATGAACTGATTTGTTATTGGAATTTGATAATTTTTTCTAATACATACAAACAACAACACACACAGAAATGATATATTGGAGTCGCTAAAAACAATAACTTCTGCTTTGTATAATTCTCAATATACTTAATTTAATCTAGATAAGTTAGGTTATAAAGGTTGTTAAATTTATATCAAAAATTCTCCTTTTATCGCTTTTGCTGAGAGTATGGAAATGACTTTACGTGAGAAAATCAAATATGTGTATAACCTTATACAAATATGCAGGAAGCCCAATGTTTACCTTATTACACATCCAGTAAAACTGTACAACGTAAATTAAACTTAAAATTTATCTCTTTGAAAGAAATCATATAGTTTTGTTTGAACTGAAAAGAAATTTTGATCTATCTATTTATATATGTACCTATATTGGTGCCGAAATAAAGGTTGCAAACATAAAAAATGAGATATTTCGATAAAAATTCGGTTTAATGCTCAAAAATATGGTTAATACCTTATACAGTAAGGAAAGGTGGTCTAAGTAAGATATTGCTTGCATTCTTGCATTATTAGGAAGTGCATTGCTTGTTTAATAAGATGTGCACCTCCTGGCACAGCTATACAAACACTATAAAATCTCGTAGGCTTTTTGATAATGTTAATGAGGCTATTAATCAATGATTTTGGCAGTAATTACCATTTTTTCAGAAAGCCGATGTTTACGCCTGAAAGGTCTTACTGGTGGTGGGGGGGGGGAATTCTCGACAGAAACTATGATTCTTCCTAAAACATCTCCAAGTACTCTTTGGTACTGAAATCTGGAGACCTCGCTGGTCACATCACTCTATGAACACTCTCTTTTTCAAGATAATCACCCACAGCTGTAGCTCTGTTTGATCGGGTGTAATCGTCCATAAAAACGAATCCTATAACTCCTCCAAAAGGTCTCACGTCATGCTTGAGAATCTCACCCTTGAAGCGTTCTGCTGTCATTTGTACCAACAAAGAAGATAGAGTTTTAAACTCGTCCAACATTATGCCTTTCCACACAAGAATGTCAGTATTTCCACAGCTATCAATTTCTCTGATGTTTGCAGAGAGAATGGTAGCCCACACCTGTAAATTAAAATCTTATTTTTGGGGGTTAAAATTGTACGTTGGAATATACGGTGTTATTTTTTATAGAAATAAAGGTGGAATTCTATTTTAGTGCACTCCTTTATTTATCGCCAACTTGGCAAATAATTGTGAATCGAAGTCCAGTAAAGGAAAACTTGTTTTTTTGCTCCATTTTTTTCCCTTACGTCATGTAGGGGATATTCTTATCTAAATTGATAGCAAAATTCGATAACGCTTTTATTTTTCAGTAAAATCTTAATAATTAATGATTGAATTCGTTTTAAAACTTGCAAATACATGATCAAGAACCTAGGAAAGCTTGCAGGAACACATTGAAAACTTACCAAAAAGTTTTAAAGGAGTATGGAATACTTCTCTAGAAGTTTTAGAAAAACTATCTAAAGAAAAAATACACGGGAGTTTTCCAATGTTGAGCCTTTAAAGTCGTTTAGTCTATCGTTCCAAACATCAAATTCCACTTTCTCCACCAGTAGACTTTTTTAAAAAAAGCAAGAAAAGATAGAAAACAGTGTCTTGAAAAACTGACGTAATATAACTGAAGTAAACAAACTCTATTGTCAGCAGAAACGCTTATAAATCAATTCCGGGAATTGACGTTGGGTAATAGTACACGTTCGCTTCATCACGCTGTCCCAACTAATTCCTTTTTTTCCCTTGGAAACAAAGGATTAAGCACTAAGTAAAATACTGACTCAAAGGAAACCTCTAATATATATGTTTTTCCCTTACTCTTTCTTATGTCATTTGTTGATATTGGGAAAAACTGATTCGACGTAAAAGAATAAGACTGCAAACAGGATTGTGTATAGACATTGTTGACATTTCATTATTCTTTGAAAATTTCACATTCTATCATGATTTGGGTTCGCTTTTATTGTAATCATATTTTGTGTTATTAGATGCATCAAAATTCAGGTCTTTCTAGAACGGATATTTAGATGTTATTAAGAGTAGTTTATTTTCAATTATTTATTTTTTTATCATGCTGTGTATTTTAGGCTCCTTACTGGTTTATTTTTGACCAAAATAATAACAAGCTGTTGTCTGGTTATCAGCTCTATCAATCCTCAGAGTAACTTAAATTTTAAACGTTGGGACAAATTTAGAGCCATGTAAAAGAAATTAAAAAAGGGAAAAGTATGTATGTTTTGGTTGTGTGAGTTTTTTCCCTCTTCGAATACTGTCCGTAGTGATA